>JAZHYW010039641.1:0-207110 GCA_037355805.1 Ixodes ricinus | reverse complement strand
GACGGTTGTAGCTTCTTGAGAGAGGGCGCAGGGTGGCTTTGTGTCCGGGCGGGCAGGGGTGACCTGGACGATAACGTACAATAGACGAAAAGTACACGCGCAAACTAAAGTGCTGTCTCAAAAAAAAAAAAAAAAAGGCGCCAAGGTCACTTGTGTTGTTTCATGGAGCATGCATGATTCAAACCTGGAAGGGAACAATGTTAAACCTAGAAATAAAAGAATATCAAAACCTGGAAATAAAAGAGAAAAGTTGATGGTCCAGTTCCGGCCACAAACACAGTACCACTGCTAACAATAAGGTATGGGACCTGAAAAAATGTCTCCTCATCGCTGTTGCTATTCGTCGGATAGCATTTTAATCGATGCCAGAGTTCCGGGGCTTTCATTTATTCCTTGTTTAATTGTATTGAATCGGTAAATTAGGTAGGATTCACGCTGTTCACGTTCGCGATTTGATTTAAATCCAGATTCTAGGAGCGTCACTGACAATTTATCAAATGAGTGTTTTGAGAGAGCGAGATGTTTTGATAGAGGCAGTGTCGGAAGATTTATGGCGTGAGATTTGTGATTATTAAAGCGCAGTCTAAATGCCGTTCTAGTCTGCCCTATGTATTGCATTTTGCATACGGTACACTCGAATAAGTACACGACATTCGACGAGGCACATGTTAAGTGCCCTTTAATTTTGATCGAGAACTGCGAGTGCGTGCTTCTGGCCGTGTTTGTGTGCTGCATCTGTTTACAGATGAGACATCCTGGGTGCATGCAAGGCATACATTCGTTAGGTGGCGGCAATGAATTTATCCGAGAGTTTACTAGCGTGTCTTTGAGGTTACGCGATCGTCTGTGGACTACCCCAGGGGCGGATGGGAACGCGCGTTTAAGGCGCTCGCTTTGTTCGAGAATGTTATAATGTCGTCTTAAGATATTATTTACATTAGGATGATTCATGCTATAAGTTAGATAGAGATTTGTGCGTTGTGCGTCGCTTTGCGTGGGGCGCGGGCTGATAAGGTCTGCTCGGTTCAGCTGCTTGGCTTTTCTGATTGCATCGTCGATTATACGGGGTGGATACTTTTGTTTCTCTAGCACTGACTTTAAATTTTGGCTGCTCGCATCAAAATCTGTCTCTTTGGAACAAATTCGTTTGAAACGATGAGCTTGGCTGTAGGGAATGCTGTTCTTGCAATGGTGTGGGTGGTCGCTTTGATAATGCAGGTATTGCTGTCGGTCTGTTGGCTTACGGTATAGGCTCGTGGCGAGTTTACCTTCCTCTATTTTAACATTGACGTCTAAGAAGTTTATTTCGGTTTGAGAGTACGAATGTGTAAAGCGGATGCTCGGATGAGCAGCGTTGTATCGATCTATGAAGTCCACCAGCTCCTCCTCAGTGTGCGACCAGACGATAAATATATCATCTATAAACCTTTTGTATATTAGCGGCTTTACGGGACATTCAGAAAGGAACTGAGACTCTAATTTTCCCATGAATACATTGGCATAGTTCGGGGCCATTTTGGTGCCCATCGCGGTTCCGCTAACCTGCCTAAAGTATTTATTGTTAAATTCGAACGTGTTGAGTTCTAAGACAAGCCTCGCTAGAGTAGCGACGACGTGTCCATCTGGGGTGTCCGGTTGTTTGTGGAGTACGTACATGTCAATTAACGATCTTATCCCATCATCATGTGGGATATTTGTATACAGCGATGACACATCGAGTGTAACCAGATATGCATTTTTTGGAATGCATAAATTTGATATTTCCCTTAAGAAGTGAGTTGTGTCTTTAATGTACGAATCGAGACTTGTAGGTATATGTTTAATTAAACTGTCTACATATCCTGATATGGGTTCGGTTACTGTACTTATTCCGGATATGATTGGGCGCCCTGGGTTACCAGGTTTGTGAATCTTAGGGAGCATGTAGAAACGGCCCGGGGAAGGCTGTACCGGTTTCATCAGTTTATGTTCGTTAGCGGTTATTCTGCCCTCGTCTAGGAGATCCTTAAGGACCGAGGTCACAATCTTAGTGTGGTGCACCGTGGGGTCAGCCGCGAGAGGTTCATAAAACTTTGAGTCATTTAGTTGGCGGTTTCCTTCTTGGATGTATTCAGAAGTGCTAAGAATCACAATTGCTCCTCCTTTATCGGCAGGTTTTATCGTTATGTCTGTCCTATTGCTCAGGCTTCTTAAGCTAGCCCTTTCGGATTTAGTGAGGTTATCCCGTTTTCCCGCCTGCCTGCGATATTCCCGCATAATGTCTTTTTGCACAGCGGCTATGTACAAGTTAAGACAATCGTTACGGTTAGCCTTCGGCGTCCAGTCGCTCGTTGGACGTTGCTGAGAGGTGTTGGAGCTAGAAGTTCTGTCCACGAAGTATTCCCGCAATCTTAAATTTCGCGCAAAGTTGTCAAGGTTGCGTAGTAATTGAAATTCGTCAACAAAACCTGTGGCGGGACAGAAGTTCAATCCTCTCGAAAGGAGTTTTTCCTCTTCTGTTGATATAGTCACTCCAGATAGATTAACAATTGTAGTGCCACAAGGGGCACTAGTACTTGGCCTATCGTCTGTTATGCTAACGGCCGGTTGAGTATGTTCGCTATAGTTAAATGATGTCGTAAGCTGAGGTAAAACAGGGTTAGGAACCTTATCGCGCTGTAGCTTACGTAGCTTGATTGTTTCGAGCTCATGGCGTTTCTTTTTATCGAATTCAGATAGGGCGCTAATTTCGGATGTCGATAAGGGGCCATTTGAACGGAGAAGTGCAGCGGTCGCGGTAGTTAACTGTTTTACTTGTTTGTCACTATGATGAATCGCTATTTGGACCAGTTTAAGGAAGCCTCAAGGAGAACCTGTTGCCATTCCGATCGGTCATGTTGGTCGAGGTTTGTGCAGGCGGAAAGAGTGCATATCTGGTTACACTCGATGTGTCATCGCTGTATACAAGTATCCCAATGATGATGGCCTAAGATCGTTAATTGAATGTACGTACTCCACAGACAACCGGATACCCCAGATGGACAGTCGTCGCTGCTCTAGCGAGGCTTGTCTTAGAACTCAACACGTTCGAACTTAACAATGAATACTTTAGGCAGGTTAGCTGGAACCGCGATGGGCACCAAATGGCACCGAACTATGCCAATGTATTCATGGGAAATTAGAGTCTCAGTTCCTTTCTGAATGTCCCGTAAAGCCGCTAATATACAAAAGGTTTATAGATGATATATTTATCGTCTGGTCGCACACTGAGGAGGAGCTGGTGGACTTCATAGATCGATACAACGCTGCTCATCCGAGCATCCGCTTTACACATTCGTACTCTCAAACCGAAATAAACTTCTTAGACGTCAATGTTAAAATAGAGGAAGGTAAACTCGCCACGAGCCTATACCGTAAGCCAACAGACCGACAGCAATACCTGCATTATCAAAGCGACCACCCACACCATTGCAAGAACAGCATTCCCTACAGCCAAGCTCATCGTTTCAAACGAATTTGTTCCAAAGAGACAGATTTTGATGCGAGCAGCCAAAATTTAAAGTCAGTGCTAGAGAAACAAAAGTATCCACCCCGTATAATCGACGATGCAATCAGAAAAGCCAAGCAGCTGAACCGAGCAGACCTTATCAGCCCGCGCCCCACGCAAAGCGACGCACAACGCACAAATCTCTATCTAACTTATAGCATGAATCATCCTAATGTAAATAATATCTTAAGACGACATTATAACATTCTCGAACAAAGCGAGCGCCTTAAACGCGCGTTCCCATCCGCCCCTGGGGTAGTCCACAGACGATCGCGTAACCTCAAAGACACGCTAGTAAACTCTCGGATAAATTCATTGCCGCCACCTAACGAATGTATGCCTTGCATGCACCCAGGATGTCTCATCTGTAAACAGATGCAGCACACAAACACGGCCAGAAGCACGCACTCGCAGTTCTCGATCAAAATTAAAGGGCACTTAACATGTGCCTCGTCGAATGTCGTGTACTTATTCGAGTGTACCGTATGCAAAATGCAATACATAGGGCAGACTAGAACGGCATTTAGACTGCGCTTTAATAATCACAAATCTCACGCCATAAATCTTCCGACACTGCCTCTATCAAAACATCTCGCTCTCTCAAAACACTCATTTGATAAATTGTCAGTGACGCTCCTAGAATCTGGATTTAAATCAAATCGCGAACGTGAACAGCGTGAATCCTACCTAATTTACCGATTCAATACAATTAAACAAGGAATAAATGAAAGCCCCGGAACTCTGGCATCGATTAAAATGCTATCCGACGAATAGCAACAGCGATGAGGAGACATTTTTTCAGGTCCCATACCTTATTGTTAGCAGTGGTACTGTGTTTGTGGCCGGAACTGGACCATCAACTTTTCTCTTTTATTTCCAGGTTTTGATATTCTTTTATTTCTAGGTTTAACATTGTTCCCTTCCAGGTTTGAATCATGCATGCTCCATGAAACAACACAAGTGACCTTGGCGCCTTTTTTTTTTTTTTTTTTTTTGAGACAGCACTTTAGTTTGCGCGTGTACTTTTCGTCTATTGTACGTTATCGTCCAGGTCACCCCTGCCCGCCCGGACACAAAGCCACCCTGCGCCCTCTCTCAAGAAGCTACAACCGTCATCCCGCCGTCCTTGAAACTTGGCCCCGACCGTCAAGCTACTTTACCCGGATACGAACTGCACTACGCTTCCCTCTCACGAAAGCTCCAACCGTCACTCCCGCCGAAATTTGGACCCGACCGTAGCATTGTATAAACGTTTGCCCATCTGGAACTCTTCCTACGCTCCTTTGGAAACTCCAACCGTCATCCCGCCGCTTTTGAAACTTGGACTCGACCGTAGCATTGTATAAATACCACCCGCGTTCATCTGTAAAAGTTCTTCCTGACGAAGGCCGGACTCCGGCCGAAACGTCGAAGAATAAACCACCCGTTGTTGCTGTTTCCATCACTGGCGACGGCTTCCCCGGCGCTCTCTCAGCTATATATATATATATATATATATATATATATATATATATATATATATATATATATATATATATATATATATATATATATATATATATATATTCGCAAAGCAAATCACGTAGTGTCTTTTACCGGGGCTTTCTAATGCGAAATCACTCATTGTCCCAAAATTTTCCAAGTTAAGCAGAGTTCCCTTTAAGAGTGGAACGCGATGGCATTAGCGGACCCCGTTCGCAAAGCCTTTTCATAAAACCCGCCCCCTTCCCCAGCCGTGCAAGCGTCTTTGCATGGTCTAGTCGGTAGCGTCACGTGTCACGTGACGTCACATCACTAACCTGTTTTCATTGAAATTTTCCTGTCAAATTTGGAGAGAAAAATGTGTGCTAAATTTGGAGGCAATATTTCCAGCTAAATTTGCGGTAACTTTTCCCGCGAAATTTAGCGTGTCAATAGGGTAATGACGTCCACCACGTGTGACGTCAGACGCGGCTGCGCGCACTGCAGTATGGAGTTCTTGGTCCCCCCGACGCCGACACCGGATTTTTTCCGACAGAATATTACTAACCGTAATATCGCGAGGGTGGCCCGTCTAAAATCAAGAACAAATTGGGTGAAAACATGGAGTGGGCTACCTTTCGGTGTACGATCGAGAAAAGTTGAAAAATGCCATTTTTATATCATGTTTTTCCTCCCAGTTTTTTTGTTTGTTTTTTGTAGCGAGTGGGCAACGAAGCTTAGATGACTGTACTTCCAAGTAGGCAACGTTCGCTTATATCCCGGCTTGGCTAGCTGGCCGCATTTATGCCGATGCTGTTGTTGACCCTAGCACTGCTAATACTAGGAGTGGACTATCTTTCGGTGTTTAACAAATATAGCAAATCAAGCGAAAATACCAGTGGGCTATCTTTCGGGTGTGGGGCATCTCTCGAGATTTTACGGTGCACTCCTTCTCCTATAACACTTCAAGGCTTTTAGTAGGTGAAGTGTTCGAGCTTCCTTGAGTAAGTTGAGTAGCTATACATGCGTGAATAGTTTATCATAAGAAGTCAGCATCATGACTTTAGAAGATTCCTAAAAGCAACATTAAATTAAAAAAATATATATATATTTTTATAAATTTTGTTAAACGCAATTTGGGTCCAGGCAACGTTTCTAAGACCACTCACTTGGGAAACTGCCATAGAGCCTGCTCTGAAAAAGTGGCACCGATCCGTATTCGAGAATCGAGCTAATGGCGATCGCAGCGCCGCCATTTCTCCCGCAGCGGCTACTCGGGGAACTGCACGTCGGCTTGCATTGGTTCGGGAGCATCGCATTCGATAGCGTCCGCTGCGACTATTCTATTTTGGCTTTAATCTGTTATTTTGGCGCCGAAACATACGGGAGGCCAACCTCCGTCCCCCAAGCGGACGTGCCGCGAATTGCTTTCGAAATTAGGGCTCGCCAAGGTCGAAACGCGCTACCTGAAACCACCGGCGAGAAATGGTTGTATAAAAACAATATTAATTCTGCCGCAAAACATTTTGAACTAAAGCTTTTAGAAAACATCAACTGCCTGTTATTTTGTACTAATATCCAATAAAAGTTCCTACAAGAAGAGTTTTTTTTCGTTTGTTTTTACGCAAAAACATGCTTTTTGAAAGTGCAAAGTGACTACAGCAAAGAAATAAAGATCAAGAATGGTGCTGTTACCGTGTTTAGCTCGGTCTCGGTAAAGGGTCTCGGTGGACGCCAGCGGCCCAGGTTTCAACGGCGAGTTTCCCAACTGAGTGTTCGAGTATCGGGGGTGGAGGTCACGGCGCGCTCTAAAGATCAACGGTCCCACCCATTACAACTGGATTGTCTTGGCTGGTCGGCTAAACACGCTGAAAAGCCTAGTGTCTCTCTTTCGCGTCATCTGGTGCGTCTAGTCTAGCGTCTAAAAACTTCGCAACACTCAGAAGACGTGATTATGAAACAGCATTCTAGTGTTCTATCATGCGCGAGACTCAGCCCAATTGAAGCGTCTGTCAACGTCCATCGATGTATGGTAATAAGTTACCGGGAGGACTAAAAAAATCAATAAAATAGGTGTGCAGTTCTTCCAGATTTTTTGTTCTTGTTATTTTTTTTCACATGGAATCCGCGTCAAAGTAAGCCGCAACGAAAAATTGTCATCGCAATGGTAGCGTCAGCGAACACACATTTTTTTTTTTTTTGCAGCACATGAATATTTATCGCTACCTTTATTTGCTGCTCCTCTCTCCCGCTCAATAGACGGAGCGCCCATGTTAAGCCTTAGTGAACACGATTTGCTCGATTCAGGGCCGCCATAATGAGATGCAGGCAACGGAGGAACTTTTCTCCCCTGCTTTCAGGACAAAAGTTCCTCCCTTTCTGAAGGAGCATAGGTTTCAAGAGCGTTCCTCCCTTTAGCGAGGACCCTTTTTTCTAAGAGTGTAGGTTTAACAGGGTTGGAGTACTGTGGAGCCTTGGTGACGACGTAGCACAAGATAGTTGACGTCGAGAATAACTTTGACAGAGTTGGAGCACTAAGAATGCTAGGCCAGCCTTTACAATTTAGCACAAAGGAGTCGACGCCAAGTATTGCTTTATTCGTCTTATCGCCCGAAAACATTTCTGTCACAATTAGCGAAAACGCTTTGTTTTTATTGCTTTCCTTATCAGCAGTCTCATGTTTATGTTTCAACGTGACGTCATGGTGTCCGTGACGAGGTATTGTCTCGTGACGTCTGAATGTCACGTGCACGTCATGAAATCAAGTGACTCACGGTGTCCCCTAGCGTCATTAAGTCGCGCGGCGTCACTGTGCAATGTGACCTGACATGACAATGTCACGTCATGCTGTCAGCTGACGCCAGGTAACAGGTGACGTGTTGCGCGGCGTGACGCAAGAGTCGTGTAGAGCGGTGTGACGTCAGCGGCATGACGTCAATGTGGAATCGTTTGGTAGGGGGCCGAAAACTTCCCACGTCGATGTAGTGCGTAGAACAAAACCCGCGATGTTTCTCAGTAATTGATATCGCAGTAAAAACAATCTGTTGTGTTTTTTTATCTATTGGTCAAACCGTAATATGCAAAACTGTGTTTTATGGTCAACGCAGGGGACGCTAGCAATAGCCTTAAGGCCCGTTCACACTGTTGCGACCGAGTACGACCGAGAAAGACCAGACCGGTTTTAAGCCTCTTGCGATCTCTTAGGACCAGCTCAGCTGTAGCGGATCCTGTCCTAAGAGATCGGAAGAGGCTTAAAAACTGGTCTGGTCTCTCTCGGTCGTACTCGGTCGCAAGAGTGTGAACGGACCTTTAGTCATTCAGACACGCGACGGCGTGTCAACGTCGCCACGTCCTCCTTTTCTACCGTTGTTTTTGTTTCCCCCTTCTCGTTATATTCGAAGCTTTCGCAGCTTGCGAAGCCCTCTCGACGCGTTAAAAATCCTCCTTTTTTTTTTTTTTGGGGGGGGTGGGGGGGGGTCTTGCAGCGCAGGTTTCGAGCGCTCTTTCCAGAGCGCTCGACATCGGGCGGTGGAAAGGAAACGCGCACTAACCTAACCGGCTTTTTTTTTTTCTTTTCTTTTTTTGCGGGGCCGGTTTTTTTTTTTTTTTAGGGCGAGCACTGCGTTTTTTGCCGTCGGAGCGCGAAGCTGCGCAGGCGTCACGGGGTACTTGGACGGGGACCACGTGGCTTTGTTGGCGATGGCCGGCAGTGGTTTGCGGTTGTGTGCAGGGTCCTGCACGACGGCGATAGATATCTGGTTCTACAAAATCCCTGTGCGTTCGACGGTGCGAGGATTACAACGGACGGGACGACATTCGTGACTGTGAGAGGAAAACTGGACGTATGCAATATTCCCAGTGCTTTTACGAAATCATTCATCTCACGGCAGGGAACCCGATAAGTAGAGCCCTGCGCGGTAATAGCTTGAGCATCCGCTTCCGATTCGCATCCGCGGACTTTCTATCCGCATCCGAACCGAATCCGCACTGTTATTAAATTTTTCTATTCGCATCCGATCTGCATTCCCATTCTTTGTGTCCGGATCTGAATCGTATCCGCAAAACTTGGAACCGCATCCAACCCGCAATTTGCTCAATTATTTTACATCATAAAATTAACCGTAAAACAAAGGCATCTGGATGGTACATTAAAAAACTGGTTGCTTATCTTTGTAAAAAAAAAGAACTTTTTAAGTCAGAAGTAATTTCATTTTATTCTGTTTCATCATATTTATATTATAAGCGGTCATTTTTCCAGACACTTCGCGTTGCTGGAAACATGAACGCAGTTATGGGATTGTCTTGGGAGCAGTGTCGTCACTAGGGTCAGCGGCACCCGGAGTGGTGGCTCGGCGTGACATCCTCCACCGCTCCCCTTTCCCTTTGACTGCCCTGTGCACCCAAGCAGCCTCCCCTAGTGACGCCACTGTTTGAGAGTTTGTGACACTCTGCCCAGAAGCATGCGCTCAAGAGAAGGAATTTTTCTTTTTCGTTCTGTAGCATTTTTTAAAGTAAACGCGTATCCTCTAAACATGAAAATTGACAGAAAACAGTACAATTACATTGTGTGATTTTATTTAGGTCAAATTTAAAAAAAGTGGAACGAGAAAACCGGTCACTCATTGCAGCGGAGTACTGGTATATACCGTATCTCCCGGTCTATAGTCCGCGGGCTATACATGTTTAAAAGTTGAAAATTTAGGCTGTGCGCACTATCTACGCCTACGGACTATACAGGAATTTCGTATTTCAAGACCGTTCATTATGTCGAGATGTGACGTATTTTGTTAATAAAAGAGTATGTTAATGATGATTTACGCATAATACAAGCTTTTTTGTGAGCTAAGAAAGCAGATATTTGTCAAGGTGTGGTGTGTATTGATTTTTGTGTCGACTTAGCACCAGGTACAGACTTTGCATGGAGTGGGAAGAATGCGTCGGGCGCGGACTGTCTAAGCAAAAACTTTATTTTTTGGCCCATATTGGCACCTGCGGACTATACACCGGGTGTGAAATATAGCCCGAAATATACGGTACTCGCGTGGTATGACACCAGTACACTATTTAGAAAATATCAAGATATTCAATAATGGCAACACCTATCGGTTTCAGTTTTGAACTTGAACCCCAAACTGTGTGCTCCGAACCACATACTTATGGAGAATTCGCATGTTTTTTTCTGCGCGCTCTCGAGCGCTCTTTCCAGAGCGCGCGAGATCGGGCGGTGGAAAGAGAGTGCGGTGACCTGATCGGCTGGTTTATTCCAAGGGCGCCCCTCCCTCTAAGAACGCTCCCTAGTACTCCGTCTCTACCCGTCGGAGTGCGGAGCGGCGCAGGTGTCACGTGGTACGTGGACGAGGACCACGTGGTTTTGTTGACAATGGGCGGCAGTGGTCTGTGGGAGTGTGCGGGGTCCACGGCGATTAATATCTGGTTCTACAAAGTGCTTGTAGATTCGACTGTGCGAGGATTACAACGGACGCGACGACATTCATTCGTGGCCGTAACAGAAAAAGTCGAAGTGTGAATTGTTTCCAGTGCTTTCACGAGATCGTTCATCTCACGGCGGTGAATCCGCTAAACCTAACCGACGAAAAGACAGCTCACAGAGCTCGCCGCTGTTTTACCGGGTTTTGTGGTCGCTTCAAGAAATTTTCAGGTTTCGTATAAGTGCGTTCAAAGGTTTCTGTTGTAAAATAAAGGGAGAGCCGAATATAATGCATGTGATTTGTGTCACATGACGATATGTGCTATATCCTGCTTGCACAATATTCCTCCGTGAGAAAAAAGCGATTTAACCATTTTATATTTGCCTATTCTGCCGTACGCATGACTGCTATCGCAGCGCGTTCACTGTCGAAGACGCGATGAGTTCACAACTCTTTCCATACATTGGCGTTCGTTCCGGTCTGCACAAGTCTATTCTCATGCTGCTGTTTTTTATTTTTGTTTTTATATGTCGAGAACAATTTAAGTCACGACCGTTATTTCATCCCGTTGCGAGCGCAAATTTTGCTCAATCGTCTACCGTACGCTAGAAAATCTTATGTTTTTTTTAGTGCAATATTAATGTTAAAAAATACGTTATACTTCGGTGACTGGTCTGAGAATGTGAGAGCGCTGTCAACCCAGCAGTTTTGATCGGCTTAAAGGATCCCGAGTATCTCTGGCGGCGAGGAGGGGGCGCTCTGTTGAATCAAGGTCAGAGGAGAGATGCTACCACCCGAATTCACCATTACACTAAGAAAAAGATGGTCTCAAAGGACTAACAGCAGCATTTGGTCCTTTGAACTCCCATTTACTCCCCGAAGAGGCCATCTGGTTTGAGCTGGGTACCGTGCGCAAATGCTGAGGACTAACTGGACTTCATCGGGACTATAACCGAGAGGAGCGCGGGAGCAAAAGTAGCCATTAGTCCAAACGCGTGGACAAGATGGCGGCGTCTGCTACATCACCGAAGGCCAGCGTTAGCGACGCACTTACTAGAGAGTTTTAGTAGATCGTTCCGATACCTCCGATATGAATACCCGATAACAATACGATGCATGCGCAAAGGCGGCGGCGGAGTATCGGGTATAGTTATCAGAGTCATCGGAACGATCTACTAAAACTCTCCACTGTTTCGGAACGCAGAGGGAGGTATCCACAAATAATTGTAGCATCAAAAATTGCAAGAGGGGGCATGTTTAAGAGTTGGAGTTGATTTTATAACGATCGCCGCCTCTGTTCCAGCACGTCGTGGAAGCCAGCGCTCACTCGAGCCCCGCTATTGTTGATGCACTGGCCATGCGGCTTTTGATCTTTGTCTTGGCGTTCTTCGCCTTTACATTTCTGGAACGTGCTTTGAAAGCGTTTATATTTTCTTTTTGGTTAAACTGGCATGAAAATAGCCCCGTAGCACGTGGTAAAAACGTTTCCGAAAAAAAAAAAGGTTCATTCTATTTTCTTTTCTTTTTGTATTCTTTAGTGTATATGTTGTTGTTGTTTTTGTTTTTTTCGCAAGAGATGATGCGGTTGCCATGGTGACGCGCATGCGCGAAGTGGGGCAATCTATGCGGGAAAGCCAAAACATGGCTATCTGTGTACCTTAGTAAAACATGGCTCTCTGTGTACCTTTTTAGTAAAAGATAGACTATTTGGAAAGTTTAGCCACAATGTTGGAGAACAATATTAGTGTGAACGCAGCACCATAATTGTAACACCGTTCACGGTTGAGATGGTCACTGAACAAACAACTTCTTTCAAGTGTTCAGTATGAGAGGGGCAGTGATTCATTAGTGCGTCGTCGAGTGTGCTTTCTGCGTGTGTCATCTGTGTTCTAATTCCCTGTCATGTTAAAATGTATAATACGTGTGCAGATGTGAAATAAGCGCTGTTCATATGTGAATGTAACGAGGGTAAAAAAGATTACCCCAGGAATAACATATTTTTAACCAATTTTGAATTGGTTGCTGACTAGCGCCACCTGGGTGTGTAAGGGCTCAATATAGTAATAAAAAAGGGAAGGGCGCAACATTGAGTCCCAGTGGCCTAAATTCAAGGGTGCAAAAGTAAGTCCTGAGGGTTCAACCTTGAGGGACTAGCGGAAGGGACGCAAAAGTTGTTTCCCTCCTTGTTAGTCCCCCAGGGCACTGATGGTTGTGGCAGCGCATTTGGTACACAAAGACACTAAGTCGCGCTCCCTTTTTCTTGAAGTGGATGAGCAACTTGCCAACTGTGGAGAAAAAAAAACATTTTTAAATCAACTGATGTTTTTATATACCATCATCTAGTGTCTGGTATAAACAAATCCACACTTAGTTTTGACCAGAAAAAAAATTTGGGAACAGGAAAAATCGTAAGGCATGAAGAGGTGGATAGTTGCATTAACGCGCACTGATGGAAGGGGCACGTCTGAAAGTGAATAACGAAAAGGATAAAGTTAGAAGAATTCTAATACTTTTTGAAAACAAACTATGGGTACAGCTTGCTTGTAATATAAAGTAATAATTTTTCTTTGAGTTTTATTTATTCCTCTGAAAATTGCCAAACTTGCCTGCTCGAACGACAAATGACAAAATGTGGAGGCCTGTATCTCATGAAATAATTTAATCATTATCATATAATTTGCAGGAAGTATTCTACTTATGTATGGATGTTATTTAAAAATAAGTAAGGTATTTGAGTGATACGATAGTCGGGATATATTTAGGCGAACATTGTAAAAAAATCAAACCACAAAACATTCCGATGTAAATAAAAAAAAGCACCACCTTAGATTTTTTTAAATTTGGGTACCCTGTCATACTCTATTTCGGCACTTTTCTATTAAAAACATGCTGCATTATTTGATTGAGAAAGAAGACACAACTCCCCAAACTAGGGTCCTTTTTCAAAGCCTACACTTAACAGTGCCCTCTACGAGATGTGACTCTGAGTTCCAGAATCAGGAAACTAACACCCATTTTTCATATATTTTTATTCAGATGCGGTCGCTGACAACTAGAGCAATCGGTCACACACTAAAAGTGAGGAAAAACTATATACAGCATTTTACATACAGCGTAAAAAGAGGTATCATATTAGAGACTAGTGTTTCGAGAAAGATGATGCAGTGTGAAGTTTTACTTTCCGATAAAATTTATATTTAAAATTAAAGAAACAACTTTACTTTAACACACAAAAATAAAGATAAAATACTAATATTTTTTAGGTTAGTTACGTATTTCCGGGGACAAACCACTTCATGTGAGCGGTGCCACCGCGCCGGACTGTAAGAGCTTCGATACTCTCGGTGTACGAATGGATCGTGGCAAGACGAGATATATTATCCTGCGCGAGGATAATAATGTTTCGTGATTCACATATGGCGATGAGACAAAAATTATAAGCTATCACCAAGTAAAATAGTAGGTTAAATACCCCGCGAAGAAAACTGATAAATAAGATACCCTGCATTGAATATGAGCAGTCCTTGGGGCATCAAATTCGGCACTTTACACCAAGGCTTTCCTCGATGTACCCATTTACTAAAGTTTCTTCTAACGAGATCCGTCTGTCCGTGCTACATATATGTCACAGCTTCCTTCTGTTGATGACTTGCACAGCTCCCACGCGTGCCAAGACTGAATGCCAGTAAAGGCGCGCACCGTCAGCCACTCTTCTTTTTCTTTTTTGACGATACCGATCAAGCTCATTTTCGTCCAGATACGCAAGATGCACTCAGTTCTTTTTAATAAAATGCTCACCATTGTCCTGGCCGTCTGAATTGCGTTTTTTGAACGTTCTCTCAGGTTGTTAAGCATAGCCTGGTGCTTCACGAGTCCGCCAACTCCGTCGCATGCATTTTCCCATATCCAGATGCAGAAAAGAACCACTGGGCTTGTGGGTAATCATTCTGTGCAAACTGCTGAAGCTAGTACCGATTCTTAAAATGACTGGCGGCCACGTCACTTACGTACGTAACGTGCGAGTATACCGCAACGTTGTCTTCAACCCACTCTATCACTTTTTCCAGAGCCTAGCACGTGAGAGCGACGTCGTCACACATGTCCTCACTGATGATGGCAACGCTCTTTGCAGATTTTCTTGTCGTCACTACATATGTAAATATCGTAACCTTTTTTCTTCAGTGATATGCTTTAACTTTGTCAGGAAGCACGATGGTCCAGGTTTCAGCAAAGTCTAAATGGAAGATAACTCTCCCGCGTTGCATGAAGCTGCTTTTTATCGTAGATTGCTTTATCTTGCGTTTGTCGGATATGGTTGTGAAATATCCAACTTTAAACCGTTACTTGAACGACTTTTAAAAAAATCTCAGAATCCAATGCTTTTTTTGTTTTTGTTTTCACAAGTTCACCGGACTCCTATGTTGTAAGCACAATCTCTTCATCCTCTAAGATATGAAGTTCCTCAAGTGTAAGACACTGGCCTTTTGGGCAGTGATCGCAGTCTCCTTAAAGACACACACTTGTTAGTGGGTCGCACAGAAATGCTGAGTTCATTTCACCCGTATTGAATGCTGAGCCTGTAACGTTCTCTAATGCGGCAATACAAAGGTAATAATTTGCGCAGCGCACACAAACGCACACTTCCTGGTGTGGAATACATTTGACCCATCTAGGGCGCAAGGATTAAAGTTTCGTGAGCCCAACGCCGGAATCAGGATGCTTGTCTTTGTATACACGAATGGCCTCTCGGATTGAGCGTGTCAGGAAGCGCTTTGGCACAAAAGTTTTCTCCCGTCGAGCATGACAAAGATCACGTCCTTCCGGTTGGGACCTTGGTGCGAACAAGCTCGTCTTTCGTGAAGTACTCTAGGGCAGCAGTCAGGTTCTCAGGGCTCACCTTGCACCTCGTGTAAGGATCCGGCTCATACCACGCCCCATGCTTTTCCTCGCCTAAACGTAAACACTGTCGCCATGTTAACCTTTCCTAGGTTAACGTGGCGACAGTGTTTACGTTGTATTGTATTTAGGCGGGGCTCGAGTGCTTGGGGGTTCTGCTTTCTATTGGTCTGCCTCTTTGTGCCCGATATTATCGCCCGCGAAGCCAGCGAGTGTAATGGCGACAGGCACGACTGCTCAGTAAACAGGCATTGGCGGCCATATTTTGCTGGTTGGAGCGAACCCCCTCATCCTTGACAGCGAACGGGGAAATGCGAAGAAATATTGTATCGGCCGTTTTGCCAGAACTAGCGACGAGTGTCGTCTGCTACTTCCGTCAACTATTGCGCCATAATCGCGATCTTCGCGAGGAAATGATCGTTGCTAGCCACAGAACACTAACACGCAGAAATGGAATGCTTGATTGTGTTTTTATTCTAGATATAAGTCAGGGATATATGAAAGAGAGAGAGATGGAGATAGAGGGTGAGAGAGAGGAGCATATAGTGCCGTAGGAAAATAAAGTAAACAAACATCCCAGTGGCCGATGGCTGCAGGACCTTTTCTCGGATCACTAGTTCGTAATATGATAGCTATTTGTACACAATAGTTTCTCCACAATTTTAGTGTGTGAATGATTTCTATGGTTATCAATGGCCTCATCTGAATAAAAATATATAAATTATGTGTGTTAATTTCATGAAACTGGAACTCAGAGTCACTTCTTGTGTAGGGCACTGCTAAGTGTAGGCTCTGTAAAAGGACCCTACTTTGGGGAGTTGTTTCTTCTTTGTCAATAAAATAATGAAACATTTTTTAATAGAAATGAATGCCGAAATAGACTACGACAGGGTACCTAAATTTAAAAAGAAATATAAGGTGGTGTTTTTTTATTTGCATCGGAATTTTTCGTTGTTTGATTTTTTCCCATGTTTGCCTAAATATATTCTGACTATCGTATCACTCAGATACCTTATTTATTTTTTTAAATAATAGCCACATATAAGTAAAATACTATCTGCAAATATATAATTATGATTAAAGTATTTCATGAGATACAGGCCTCCAAAGTTTGCCATTTGTCGTTCGAGCAGGCATGTTTGTCCAATTTTAGAAAAATAAATAATATTTAAATAAATAATATTACTTTATATTACCAGCAAGCTATACCCTATAGTTTGCGTCTAAAAAGTATTAGAAGTCTCTTAATGTTATCGTTTTAGTTATTCACTCTCAAACGTGCCCCCTCCATCAGTGCGCGTTAATGCAAGTGTCCACCTCTTCATGCCTTACGATGTTTCCTGACCCCAAATATTTTTTCTGGTCAAAATTAAGTTTGGATTCGTTTATACCAGACACTAGGCAATAGCACATAAAAACATCAGTTGATTTTAAAATGTCGACCAGCTAGCCTTTGGTAGGTCTTATCTGGAATCACCCAGCTACGCGTTGTTGTCCGGTCTGAAATGCCCGGATGGGCCACCCGCATATCACTCCGCGAGCGCCACAGACGCGAGCTATTGCGATAGTCCTCCGTGTCACCTTCTTCTTATACTTTGAAAACAAGTTTTAAAACATCGCTCGCGTTATATAACAACGCAATTATGCTGTATCCAGCGGGTACAGATAATGTTGAATGGTCAAGGAACCTTCCAGTTCGTCCCATTTTTGTGTAGAATGTATATTTCGCAAACACAAAGCGAGAAACATGATCCAATCAGAACTCGGCGCATGCAAGGTCGCTTTCCCGCACGAAGATCGAATCCAGCTTGGTGCAGGTGACCGCTTCTCCGCCAATACGGAGTTGGCAGCGAAAGGAAAAGGTACGCGATAGTCTGGCTCTCCAAGCAGAGCCTTTACAGTTACTCTGCAGCGAGCTAGGGCGGTCTGCGGGACGCACCGCCGCATTCCCTGCCGGCGCTGCCGCATTATTTCTCCTCTCGGTGCCGAGAATGCTTTCGCGATCACAAGTTATAAAAGGTGCTTAGGTGTCCTCGAAATTTTCTTTATATCTATTACCAAAGTCCAGAGGTTCACTTCCGTGACTGGTCCCAGAATTTCAGAGCGCTCTGAGCCCAGCAGTTTTAATCGTCTGAAAAGGATCCCGAGTGGCTCTTGCGGCAAGAATGGAGCGCTCTGTAGCGATCGAGATCAGAGGAAAGAGGCGACAACCCGAATTCAGCATTACTTTCTTCAATGACGAATCGGAGTAAGCATCAGTAAGAATGGAGTTCTATATTGAAACAAATTTGTCGTTCCTGTATTGGAGAGCCTAAGGCGGGTCGCGTCCTCCTTTGAGGTATGACGATACTGACTTCCGTTGTATATGAGCAAATGGAAATATCACTATTACAGTACGACTGCTAAACTGAAGTGTTTAACGGGAATCGCGTAGTGGGGATTATACTCTCGTACGACGGTGCGATGCTCATTCAAGTGGAAACTGGCAGGGTCGTAAATCAAACACGAAGCGTGCGATTCAAATCGGGAAGTTGGTCTCTTCCTCAGTTTAGTGCACAGTGGTGAAGCAAGCTTCATGGGTTCACTGAAGCAAGAACGATTAGTCACGCCGGTAAAAGCTATTGCACATGCTGGTGAGAACAAAAAAGCGATGTGTGATAAAAGAGACGCATATATTGGGGCATTATGCTTTACTAAGTAAAAAAAGCGGCGCCCTTGTATAATCAGGTGTAAAAAAATGGAGATGTAGTGAGTATTCTTCTTGACAACCCTCGTGAGAGAAACATATAGTAGAGATAAGCCGTACAAAAGGTTTCATACATCGCTAAGGCTTTATGTTCAAGATGGTGCATTTCAAAAAAGGCAATGAATGTTGTTAAGACCAATGGAACTCATTTAGTCAATCATTCATTTTCACTTGGTAACTATCCCCGAATGAGTTTAGTTAACCTCTTGAACCAAATTTGGATGTTGTGGTTTTGGTTTGTAGTTGCACGTTTTTATTGTAATTCTGAGGGATTTGCGAAATATTATGTTCTAGTGAGCTTGAAAAGTAAAGCGAATTTGAATTTTAGTTGAAACGCGGTTATTGGACTGCAGGCCTTTACAATGCTCATTCAGATTAAAACGGACAGTGAAAGTTGCCGAGCCCACAAGTGATCACTGGGTTCTGCAACGCGTAGAACTGATAAATTTCATATCGAGATCAGTTTATTCTAGCAATATTAAAAACAAGAGTTTGAGAAAAATATAGCAAAGTGGTAACTCAAAAAACACTGTAAAGAGTTGTTCAAAGCGTGAATAGAAAATAATACTCAAAGAAAAAGACAACATCCTCTATGCTCGGCCTTTACCATTAACAGCGTCTACTGCTCGGCTTACCCGCGGCAATATGTTGGCTGTCGTACGACGAGTCGGAAATGAGCTTGCATACGCGACTCACCCTTTCTCTGAAGAGGCTTAGAATGTCAGCCGCGGTTAAGACCGAAATCCATCATGTCTGCCCGCTTTCTGATCTTCCATGGAAGTTTTGCCACCGCACCCACCCGTAGAAATACTTTAGGGGTTCATCATATTTCCATACTGCCAGCTCCCTTGATTTTGGTTTGGCGGGGAAAGTTCAATTCAAACAACAGAAATGACACGAATTATTCTTTTCATGACACAACGGAAAATATTTGCCATGCCTGACAAATTGTTGCTGACAAGGTTTGGCCTGAAGCTAGATTTTGAGCAAAGCCCGAGGAGGAAATGTGTTTACTAACGTAGTTCTCGTTGAGGAACAAGCGCATACGATTTTTGCTGTCAAAGAGGGGAGAGAAAGGGAGAGCGAAAAGGGCCTTCAAAAGGAAAAAACACATTAAGAATGACTTAACCAGTTCATGGAATCCAGCTACAGCGCAGTCGGTAGCTAATCTTTGATGAATAGATGAATGCGGCGAAGGCGACGACGGGACAAATTCTAACTAGAATGGGCAGTGGGTTTACAGCCAATTCCCTGAATGCATCCGAGCAAATAGGAGAGCTCCACGTTTGGGCACTTGCTATTGCCGGAATTGTAGATAACTACTCATAGAGGCTAAGCAAATGTTTTCAATACGACAAAAATATGTATAAGTTCGGATACTGATTGAGTATTGATTGCTTATAAAGGGTTGCTTTATGTCACGTTCATTCACACTGATACTTGAACGGGTCAGATTTTAAACCTACTTTTGCCACATTTCTTACTCTTTTTTTTTCGTAATGTGCTGCGCGTTAGTATTGAAGTATTCTTTTTATGTCATATTTAAATCAATTTTCCGCATTCGAAACCTTCGAATGAACCAAAATGATTTTATGCCTTAGTTTTTTTGTTTTTTTTTCTCTAAAATTGACATTTGTGATCCAGTTATGGGATTGTGATTGTACATCAGGCTGAAACATTCGAGAGAATTTGTACAAGTAAGCTTGCCTTTGTTTTGTTTGCACTCATAGGCAATATCCTTCAGCTCGTTACCTTATTTTTTTGCGACCAAGTACAATTGGTTGGAGACATAACGAAGTATTGACTGTTACGATTTACACAAACATCGTCTGTTATTTGGATTTAAAATAAGCCGTCGCAAGCCGTCGCTTGAGCACTCGGCTGGTCGGTGGCCACAATTTTCCCGGGGAATGCTTCGAGACAGATTTGGCAGAAAAACCCAAAGTGAGCAACACTATATGATACTCAAATACGTACCTTATTGTACCGCTTAAGTTACCTCGTCGGCGGAGCTACCTGCCGTGCTTCTGACATTTGCCAACACCGCAGTTGGTAGAAACCATCTTATACCTCCTGATTTCAATATCAGGAGAGGGTGGTGTACTCGTCAACAACTTTTTTCACCCTACTCTATATATAAAAGGCCAATGGGGGCCACTGAAGCAGTGCCCAATCTATGACCTTGCAGCGTATATCGGCCTTCAGCGTGTGTGTTGCCCCCGCTGATTGATCAAATTTTTCCATTACAACGTGACATTGCGCTTTTAGTATGTCTCTCTCCATTAACATGGTTTCTGTCAGGTCCTTTGCTTACTGAGATGGCGTACACCCGATTTACATTATACTCCTTTCACCGCTAAGCTCACATGGCAGCGAAAGCTAAGTACTAGCGCAGCCAATGAATTGCCTGCCTTTTATTTACTCAGTCTAATGTCGATATTCGCCCATGACAACTCGCAAAGACCGTGATCACGCGGTGCGAAGCGGCAGATTTAATTGTCTAAGAGCACGTAGCTTCCCCTCCCTTACAGCTTAGCGGTGAGTCAAGTACGCCGATGTTTGTGCTTTCCATTCGCTTATCTCTCGCCATCAGTCAGTCAAAAGTTGCCAAGTGCTACGCGGGAAAGTAGGAGTTCAAGACTCCTCAAAGGCAGCAGCGGGTTATGCAGAAGTAAGGTCCTCACTCTTTGCTACTACGATGCGTGGAGTTTGGTTGATCATCGAAACTGATACCCTCCGGCTGTGTCATTGACAACTAAGCGCGTTATGTATCCTCCTAAAAGGCTGCTTCTAGGGGTATACATAGCGGGCGCCGTAAGAAGGCAAGCAAATGTTTTCCAAACTTTTTTTTGCGTTACCATTGGTCATTTCTCAACTCCAAAGTGTTACGGTTGTAAATTATTCATATAGTACATTTTGTATGATTTTTTTTGTGGAATAGAGACTAAGTCACTATGGTTTTCCTTCTTTCTGTAGACGAGTGTGAGAAACAGACAACGCTGTGATTAAAACCGTGCTGAATATTATCCCGCTCAAAAATATTAAGATCACAATAAAAAGAAGCATATAGCGAGGACGATGTGTGCCGACAGAAGCATGGCAAAGTGCTTCCTCAAGCTCGCGAACGTTTCTCGAGGAAATCGACGAACCCCTGGCTTTATAAAGTCTTGTTCCAGAAAGGCGTGAATTTTTAACGACCGGCTTTGCAACCCGAACCTTCCATCACGTTTGCAAATTTGATCTTAATATTTTTGTGTTTTAGCTTTCTAGAAAGCGTGGATCTCCTGGAGAAACTCTCTGTTGTTGCGCTTTTACCGCTTTCTTTATATTCTGGCACGTTGTTTTATTACTTAAGTGCAAAGATCCGCGGCTGGTGCAGGACATGATCATTGTGTCATTTTCTATCCTACTGTGTCTTTTAAAAATTTTCGCGCAGCACAAGAAAGCTACGTCAAAGGTCCTGACTGGGTTAAACAGTGACCTCTACAATATAACCAATTTCCCCACTGAGTTAGGCTCTCACAATTTTGAAGCGTGAGTGTAACTTAAAAAATAAGTATCCTGTAATTAATGAAACACTCTATTTAGAAAACGATCGATTAAATTAGGTGAAAAAACTTCAAAACGTCGTTTCGCAAGCGAAGAAACACATCTTCATTGATGGTCATCATCAGTCGCCTCAGGAACTCCAAGGCAAAGCTCTGGCGTACGTATCCCCACTAGGCGGGTTCGAATTCCGGCCGAGGTGCCTGCGACCTGACGGAGGCTTATTGCGGAGAAGGCGTCGTGTAGTTGAGATTTCGTTGGCTCGAGAAAGGACCTCCAGGTGGTCGAAATTATTCATCAATCTTCGCTCGGACGTGCCAGATGCTCTTCGTTAGTCTGGCACGTAACACTTCTTGATTTGGCTTTGATGGTAATTGCCATCAACTTTTTCTAAATCTCCACGTACCACGGAGAGTGTCGGCATGTAGTAACACTAGTGGCTCGTTTATTTGTTCTCCTACCTTTTACCAGTCCGCTTTCACTCTTACAAACTTGATGGTCGTTTCATGTTGCCGGGCAAGTGTGTATGCCTTTGCCATTTGCACTGGGTACTTGTCACCAGATTTTCTGACGATCTTCAACGGCTGTCACCCGTTTGCTGGTCACACCAAAAGGATCAGCAAAGTCATCAGGTCAGAGACATGGAACGAAGTGGATAGGTATAAAGAGTGCCTAAAGGTGATGTTCCTTGCGGGAATTCCAGAAAGAGTAGAAGCTAAGGACATCTTTACATCTCTCCTTCGTAGTGCAAGGCAGGTCACGGAATTCCAGTGGCAACAACAACTGGCTTGCTTGCCAAGAAAGCAACGGGAGAAACAAGGGCAAGCGTCAGGTAGTAACCTTCCTGTGAGGCGCCTCGCTGCCAGAGGACATCCAGCGCACCCTCAACACCGGGCGCAAGCTCAGCGTGGAACCAAGATTTCCGCCTCCAGAGAATATATCGCTGGTCAGATGTGTGGTGGGAAAGATGCTGATCCAAGACAGCGACCGGTGCATTGCTGACGGAGTGTATGTGCTTTGCAGCATATAGGAACATCGGACGACAAGCACGAAGATCGAAAATATGCCGACTACTTCAAACGCAGCAACCTCAAGCTTCTCATGTCTGACAAAGAAGGGGCTTTGTTGTCATGCCGCAAGAAATGTACGCTGCCAAGACCAAGGAAGCCATCTTATATGACTTCAAGCCTGCGCAGTCGGCTTCTCTGATCAAGGTGAAGTCGAAGGCTAAGGAATTGTGTTGTGCTCTACCTGTTCAGGGGTTTGAAAAGAAGGTGAACTTCAGCAAAAAAAAACCTTTTCCTTAACATTTTCTTTAGGGCTAAAACGCATTAAATGTGCGTTCCATTTAGGGTGATTGTGACGGAAAGGGATTTGTGGCTGTTTGAGATAACATCCTTCCTTATCACCCGTCTCTCCGCTCTGGAACGACATGACATTTTTTGGTGCGCAGTTCAGAGGTTGTTTTCGAATTCCTGAGGGGGAAAGGGGGAGGGGACCAGGGGAAAGTCTGACGCCTTCTTGAATGATGTGGAGGACCTATTCTATTCTGTGCCCCACAAGCCCCTTTCTGGTGCAGTAAAACAGTGTATTGAAACTAACGGTGAGACGGCCTCCCGGAACGCCTGCGAAATTAGCGTGGAGAGCTTCACCGAACTTCAGTCGTTTTACCTAGACCACGCTTCCGTTTTCTTTGATGGCGAGGTGTATGTGCAAAAAGAAGGCATCTGTGTTGGGTCACGGGCTGCTCCTGTTTTTTGCGACGTTTTGTTCGCTCAATGCGATAATGCTATTTTTGAGCGGCTAGGGGGTGAGAGATCTTCAAGATGTTTCAATACGTACATGACTACTTGGTCACTGCTCCCACACCCAATGAGCTCTCAAACGCAGTTACATCCGATCTGTTGGGCATTTTTTCGGCTTGCGCTCAAGGATTAAAATTTACGCATGAGGAACTTTGGAAGGAAGAATCCAGTTTTTGCGTTTACAAATTGAATTATCGCTTGACAACATTCGTTGGGCCTATGAATCCCGCTAAAAAAAAAACAGTGCTGCCATAGAACTCGGCCAGCTCAAAACTGGTAAAAAGAGGCATTTCTCGGAGCCTTTTTGAAGAAATCAAGTCCTGATTAAATGGGAAGCAGCTTCCAGACACAAGTCGACCGACTCTTGAGTGCGGGGTTCCGACACCAGACGGTGATTGATGTTGCAGAAGGCGAAGGCCTTAAAAAAGAAGCACCTTGGCACCGAAAAGAGCCCCCGAGAGCACTTGGGGCAAAGGCTGGCAATGATTCCTGGCATACATACCTTATCTCACAACTAAAAAAAAAAAAAAAGTTGCTGAATGCTATGATGCTTCCCTAGTTTATTCTGCTCAAAATAAGCTATCTGACTTGTGCCAAAAAATATATTTCCCTCATTTGGGGAGTGATGGCTGCTAGAAAAAGCACAAAATCAAATTTTGTGGAATGCTCCACGTGTGTGGTGTATGACATTCCACTTTCATGCTGCCGCTCTTACGTGGGCCAAACGGGGCGATGCGTTAATGATCGTGCAAGGGAGCCTCATGCCACTAAACAGTCATCCTCGGGCCACTTGGCACTGCATTGCAATAGATGCTATACTTCGCTTCAGCTTGGGTCCAGACGCAGCCGATGCTACGAGCGCGAGCGTGTTGCCCTGAACAGTGCTTGCATTGCACGAGCGCGCGTGCTTGGCAGGGACGCTGAAAGCCCGGAGCTCGCGCTTGTAGCATCGCCTGCGTCTTGACCCAAGCTGAAACGAAGTATAGTGCACTCCATTTTTTATATTAAGATTTTCGGAAGGCATAGGAATAAAACAACAAGGCAGATACAGGAGACTTTTGAAATGAAAAATGAAAGGCGTTTACAACACCCTATAACGCCAAATTATGAGCGCAGCTCTTGGGCAGGAGGAGGAGGAAAGGATACTGAGGGGAGGGTATACCCCTCCCTCTTCCTCACCTCCTCATCCTCCCTGATACACCACCTCCCTCCTCTTCCGCCTTCTCGTCCTTCTCCTCCCCTCCTCCTCCTCCCCTCCTCCTTCACCTCCTCCGCGCCTCATCCCTTAAGCTGCTCCCCTCCTCTCCTCCTCCTCATCGCTCCTCTTCCCCTCTTCCTCCCCTCCCCTCCCCACCTCCTCCTCCCCTCCGCCACGTCCTCCTCCCCTCACCTCCTCCCCCTCCTGCTTCCCTCCCCCTCGTCCTCTTCCCCCTCCTCCTCCCCGCGCGTTGCATCATGGGAAATGTCCCATAATGCACCGCGCGAGACCCTCGTGACGTCACGAGGGTCCCGCGCGGTTCATTATGGGACATTTTCCATATAGCACTGCATAGTTACGCCGACGGCGACGCCAACGGCGACGGCTAGGGTAATGATGTAATGGGTTACTAACCGTGAATGTGTGTGTGTGTGTGTGTTTCAAATTAAACTTTCAGTTGCGAGTACGCCGACGTGTTGTCTCTTCTTCCTCTTGTCCGCGTGTTTTAGATGTTCAGTTCAGAGGTATTTTTATTTTCTATCGATCCCCCTTTTTTTATTTGTTCGAATTGAAATTGAGCCCCTTGTATATTGCCTACACGCTAAGTATAAGTCTCAAGGTCAGCTTGTATATTAAGCTAATTTACAAAAAAAAACATATTTTATAACAAATTCAGGCCATTATACTACAGCGTACACACTTCCGATCTTCTTCACTCTAAAATAGCCTACTTCAACTCAAGTCAAGAGCGCCAATGGGCGCGTTCTATAGTGGCTACCTCAACTTCGCTTGGAGTAACTCGAGTCAAAGCTCTAAAACCGTCTACCCAACAACAACAAAAAAAAGCAGGGCTCTTCAACTGTTTTTGCCAAGTCTATGCTTCCTCCTCTGTGGCAGACGGTTCTCGAAAAAAATGAAAGCAGGCGATGCCGAGTCCGGTCGCTTTGAGGTGTCAAGGATATTGAAAAAAGTATCGACAGGGTCGTCAGAACAAAAGTGAGTGACTGTAGACATCGGCGTTAACAATCGGAGTGATACAAAGCGATCATGCCCTTTGCAGGGCGGTTGCGGATTGCTACTGTGACAAGTGCCAAAAACAACGTTGTCAACAAAACGCACAATACGAATCTTTGTGAAATACGCCACCCACTATGATAATTTTATGTGGCCATACGTTTTTGCTGCACTTATTTACAAACGTTCTATAAAATGCATTTGTAATGCACCCGTGAAGTCAGCCGGACTCGGCGATTGGGGTTTTGTCGGCCGACGCCAGCGTAAGCCGTCGTGTCATGCTCGCCTTCACCCCGATTTAGCTACGCAAACAAACATTCGCCGGGATCATGTTCTGCGTAAGTCCCCAAACTCTGACATATGTTATGTTCAGTCCGACTTTGCTCTGTTCACCACGGACGGAACGATCGCCGATAATCACAGAGTTTTTGTGCAACACCGATTGAGACACGGCGCCGGACGAACGGTCACGTTCATCACGCGTCGTTCTTTGTCTTACCTTGGGCACTTTTGTTTAAGAAAAACGAGCAAACACCGTACCATACCCACGCCGCAACCGACGTGGCTTCTTCCACCATGTGGTTAGTTTTGTTTTCTCATATAGAGCCGGAACTCAGTCTTCAATCTGGGAGAACATCATACCTTGCCCTCTCGACTCCTCTTGCACCGTCTCAGGACTTGGTGCAGGAAAGCTTAAACTCCGGAGCCCCGGAGCTACGTGCACCGAAATTCAGAGTTTGCGGTATATCTAGGACGACGTCTTACTCGACGTCGTCCTAGAGATCGTCCTTTTGGTAGTCCTAGAGGTAGTTCTAGACGTAGTCTTCGACTCTACCTTTAGAACGACGTTCTCGAGGTCGTCCCTGAGGTCATCCAAAAGGTTGCCCTGAACGTCGTTCTAGACGTCGTCCTAGACGCCGTCCTTGACGTCATCCTCGACGTTGTCCTAGACGGGGTTCTCGAGGTGGCCCTCGACGTCGTAATAGACGTCGTCCTAGATGTCGTCCTAGACGTCGTTATGGATGTTGTCCTATACATCTTCCTTGGGGTCGCCCTAAAGGTCGTCCTAGACGTCGTCCTTTAGGACGTCGTCCTTGATGTGTGCACGACATATTGCAACTTTTTCATCAACGTACCATTTTCTTTCCTAATTGTTTTCAGTAACGATCTTCCTCCAAAGCTACCGCATGTCATCACGTTTGGTCGAATGAACATGCGTGTAATTTTAGATGCGGAGCATCTCTTGCTCGGGTCCATGTCCCGCGGCGTCGGCGTCGTAGTCCGCACTCACACTACGCATGCGCAACTCTCCTCCTTCCCTCTCTCCAACAGCTGCGCGTTGCTCTCTCCGCTCTCTCTCTACCAGCTGCGTGCACTTCGCGTGCGTTCGCTTCTACTCACACCGCGCGCGCATGCGCAATCTCCTCCTCTAGTCTCCTCTCCTTCAAGTGTGAATATAAGCAGCGGTAGCGCGCTGCGCGCGTTCAGTTCAGCGCTGTTGACTCCACTTCACTCCGCTCTTCCGATGAAGTGTGATGGAAGCAACAGTCCCGTCAGTTAGTGGGTTGGCGCAAGCAAGCGTCAGCCCCCCCCCCCCCACAAACTAACAGCAACGCTACGTCCACTGAAGACTAAGCTGCGCAGCGAAGGGCACGCGACGCTGAGCGCAAACGCTTGAAGCGAGCGGCAGACCCTGAACTACGGCAACGAGAAGCGGCGTCCATTCGCAAGTTAACAACGTAATAACATTCGCAAGTTAACAACGTTACTAACAACGTTACTAACACCGTTAATAACACCGTTAATAACGATCCGCGATGCTCCGCATCACCCCATGGTTCCCCTCGGGAAGATGGTGTAATTTTTTTTCACCTGTCGTTCCACCAACATTGCGTTTTCGTCAATAAACAAAAAAATACAATTATTATAGTCACGGTCTCTGCAGGTTTTACGTAAACACTGCCAGAGCAAATGTCACGGACTAAAGTCCCTCGATACTTGCTTTTAAAAGTAGCGTCAACCGACACTTATGACAAAGCTCATGCCGCTGGAACAAAATAAAGTCTTTCAGTTCATTCTGTTGCTGTTGGCCGCGCTTCGCTTTCAAAAATCTGCACCTTCACGCACTCATCATTTCAAAAACTTGCGTTACTTGTAAGACGCATAAAGTGCACCTCTTATCCAAGAACTTTCGAACGGAAAAACGCGCAGTTTATTCTCTTATTCGTACAGCCCACGTCACGATTCACTCGTGCTCCAAGGCTATGTATCCACACTGCTCATATAGAACACTGGGAATGATAGACGCCAAATTCGTTTATTAGGGATTTTGCGTCTACTCTAAACTTGCCTCTCGCGCCCGTAACATTCGCTATGCTCCAAGCAAAAAAAACAAAAAAACGTAGCATAGTTTTGTTATTATTGCAAATCTCTTCAAACCACTGTGTTTGCAAAAAAAAAAAAGGCGGTCTTGGTCGCAGTTAGCGCACGGTTTATGCCTTTGCACGCAGTTTATCGGTCGCCAGCATATCGATCGTGTACTGACCGGCCTGTTTTTCTTGAGTGCACATTTAGGCTCTGATACAGGCTAACGATAAGATTGTCGTTGTGGCGTATACAACATAAAATATGCCCTTTCCAATATACTGTTTCGAAGAACGGGCAAGGTGCCGTTCATCATGGTTTAAGAGACACGAATGAGTGGTTAAATGTGCTTACACTGAGCCCCACGGTTGTTTCAACGTTCAATTTAATTGGGGGAGTGGCAGACACCATTACATAAAATAGGAAACATAGATCATATATCAGGAAAATAGACTGTAATAAGCGTCCTGCCCCGAAGTTGCATTACCCTCACCAGCAGGCGTCATTTACCATTGTCGTTCGAGTCTTTCTCGCCATTTTTGCATAATAGCCCCATTGGCATCTTCATTAGGCACGGCGCTCGCGTTTTCGCGTGGCCGTGGCTATCGTAAGCGTAGCAACCGTTATTAAGATAATTGTTATCGTAAATAATTAGCCGCGACCATCAATACTCGTTGAGAGCGGAAGAAGAAATCACATGAAGCATCGCTTCTAGGCACTCATTTATTAATCTCCTGAATTATTGAATAACGCGTTACGAATGTCACTCTGTGAGCACCGCCAGGCAGTATGCCAAACTAATGTTGATGTTTTGCAGTGCATAACAACATGATTCGTTTCGTATTCAAGCCGCAAGCTGTACCACGGTGTTCTCAGTTCGTTTAGGCTTATCTTGAAACGTTTTTCGTGATTTTCTTGAACACTAGGTTCGAAGCCCTGTTGTTAGTATTATACATTAGACAAGTTTTTTTTATATTTCACTACACGCAGTCCCTCGTATAACAAATAGAAGACTCGTGTTGCCATTGTTCGTCACCACCACGAGTAGGAAACAGCTGGAGCAATGCACCGATGTAGCGGCGCTCGTGCACTATATGTGTTCCGCATTCGACCATGACAACATGTGGGCCGGGCGTGTCCGGATGGAGTGAGCAAGGTTTTGTTCAGAGGAGAGAAAATAGGTCGTTCCTATATTTGAATATTTACGTCAAACAATATACGCTTTTCAAAAGTCCATCGAACAACACTGGCGGTCGCCATTGTTTGGGACTAAAGCGTGCGAGTTGACCTAAGTCCTCGCCGAACGCTCAGCAGCCCTCGTTTCCAATGCGCGCTCACAGTAAGTGATTAAGGAACTCCGGCCAGACGATAGCGCGGACTTTTGCAAAGGTTTCTGAAGATGACAGTTGAACGTAAGAAGGTACACAAAAAAGAGATATAGTTAAAAAAATGGCAAACACACTGCTGCTCGAACAACCATTTATTGAAGAGAAACCTCTTCTTCTTCCACTTTCATGCCGTTAATTTGGTATTTTTATAATAAGGAGGCACTATTGGAACTAACGCGTTAAAAGTAACGACGTACTTGGCAACGAGTGAGCTTTTTTACTAACGTACTAGAATTCAAAATGACTAACGAGTAAAGTAATGTCTTTATAATTTTACGATATGTACTATCAAATTACGTCACCCGTTACTCGTTTTTTTTTGATTAAAAACGGCCGCCATAATTGCTTGAAAACAAAATAATTCTTCTTCTGTACACTACGTAAAAGTGGCAAAGAAAATCCAACAAGTCTATACATAAACGGCGTCATTTCACCACCTTGGAAGACACTTCTAACGTTCCTACGACCGGGCCCAGGGCCGGTCGTGAGAACGTTAGAAGTGTCTTCCAAGGTGTTTGAAATGCGTTATTTAAATTTTGAAATTGTATTAATGTGTGTTGTTTTTGAATTGTTTATTTATTATTTTGGTTGCTGGTGTGTGCTGTTTGTGTGAGTTTCCAACTTATAGATGTTATCTGTACCCCACTAATCTGCTGTAATGCTGCAACACTGAAAAGTAAAAATTAATAAAAAAAAACTGACAGTTTGGCGTATATAACATTTTCCACGTGACAGTGGAATACTGCATACGACTTTCTTCTTTACATGGGGCATAAGGTTCCCTGTGCGTGGTATTGTAGGTATTCATTACGTTCATGTCGGCCTCACTTCTTACCCTCCAGCAAATGGTAGATGCCTTGTTGGGAGCTGAGCAGACCACATAAATTTCTTGCCGATCAGCGATCTTTTTTAGGCGATGCGTGAGCCCGTTAATGTAGGGAACCACCACTAGAGCTTTAGGAGGCTTCTTTTTTATGCTTTTGACTCTGGTTCGCACCGTATATTATTTCAGATGTTTTCACACAGGGGTAGCAGGAGTGTGCTCATGTATCCTTAATCCTGAAACCGAGTGAGTTATGTATCAAAGCTGCACCCGATCTTAAGGGGCAAGACTCCTTTAGTGCCGAGACAAGAGCTATGGTGGCAATTCCTGGCTAAAATTTTTCGCATGTCCGGAGTTTTACGGAAGGAATTCTTTACAAGATCTTGCTTGATACATCCATCACACGTGGTTTGGTGTGGACTCTAAGAAGACATCTATAAAGCGTAAACATTGGTTCACAGAAAGTTCGTGCTTGAGAGTAAGTCCCGGACAGCTTTGTTAAAAACTTCGCATAAGGATATACAGACACACGTTAATACGCTCGACTACAACGGAGTTAAATAAGATTAGGAAATCATCCGCATACCTGAAGATTGCACCGATGCGTAGATTTTTTATGTTTGTTTAAATAGCTCTCCCGTTTGCTGCAAGGCACAAATCGCAACGGTATGGGCCGCTCTTGACCCTACGCACACTCCACTTTTGTGTACGTAGTGTTGTTCCTGGTGAGAAAACCACTGCCGCCGTAAGGGAGACACTTAGGAGCTAGCTCTCGAGGCTTATACCAGCTGTGATTTTAAGGTTAGGGTGCCTTGCTTCTCGATGGTGTTTTGGAGGATCTGTAGGATAACTGTGTGAGGGATCAAATAGTGCATGTCCAGGATAGGAATTGAAAATCCCGAGATAATGTCACATCGTTTTTCCTGGAGAAAGTTGAACACTAGTTGTGGGTTTGCGTATTCTTAAGGGGTAGTTTATCTTTACTTGGGACAGTACCCTTGCCCGAACGGTTAACAGATTGGCTTTCCATGTATTTCTCACAGAAACAATGACGCGGAACGGAATGCCGTCTTTGTGTAATTTGGCAAAAAAAAAACTGTGTTCACCTTGTTTCGATTCTTTGATTTTTGCGACAAGAGTACCAAGAAAGCCATCTTAGAGTGTTTTAAGGGTGGCATTTTTTGTTGATTGAGTTCTTTTTTTATCTAGTCGAATGAGGTTGTTCGCCTTTGCTTGTCTGGCTTTTTCTCCATAGTTTCAAGAATCAAGAAGAATGAAGCCCTTCTCATTGTCTTAGAGACAGTCTAAGGTGTTTGGTATGCCGTTCATGCATTGTTGAGGCAAAACTCACTTTTGGTTTGGCTTGGCTTCATACGTCTGCCAGGCAGTCAAGTGCGTCATTGATGTTCTGTGAAAACTGTTCCTCTGGTGATTTGGATGTAATCTGCGGTACCTGCAGTAACCTTGTCAATGGCGTCAAGCCTTGATGGTTACCAAAATATTGGTCCTTGTTCAAGCACGCGTCGTACTGGTGTTGAAAAACTGACATCTCCGACGACCTGGAGTGGGGAGCTTTTGGACCCAGTCTTAGCTCATCTTGCCAGAAGGTGTTTCCATGTGCGGAGAAAACACATTTCCCAAGGGTATTCCGAAGCACATCTTCTCGTAGTCATCTGATTCGAAAAACACGTTATGGCTGGGACATTCTTTAAACCTCATTGGGCATGAGTTTCTGATGGTTCAATTGAGCCAAAGAAATGCCATACCTCGTCAATTAGAATCTTCGTTTTGATGTTGCAGGAGAGCAGCCGCGCTCGACAGGCGTTGGTAGCATTGAAATGGCTACGACCATGCGGATCAAGGAGATCGAAACATACGAAATGCCTTCTCAAAGTACTAGAAAGAAAGGTTGTGACTGCTGCAGCTTGGCTAATTGGTGATTCATACTTATGAAGATGCCAACTGAGCGTAAGAAGGTAGACAAAGAAAGAGAGAGTAGAGAGAGAAAGTGAGAGATAGAAAGAGAGGAAAGAACAAACGCTCTGCTCAACTAGCAACCATTTTCTGAAGAAACACCTCTCCTCCTACTTTCCTGTCGTTAATTGGGTATTTTTATATTAAGGGGATAACTTTTTCTTCGTTGGCCTCCTGAATCCTTCCTGCGTTCAGCTGGCACCTACAGAAGCATGAACCACTAACTAGCTCATCTACAAACAGTCACAACTTTAGAAACATTATACTTTACCTTCCCGTTTCTCCCCCTTGAGCGCTGTAGTTACCTTTTGACGAGTACTGAGCAGTATCGCAATACAATTGTATCGCCATAGTATCTTGGAGATACTTTTGAGTATAGGTATTTCTGCATCGATATACAATTAAAATGTATTTATATCTTAGTAGTGAAATACAATTACGATGGATCGCTTGTGCAGCGAACCTATGTTGTGCTTAGGTGTCTGTTTACACTTGTTATCGAACATGAGCTGTCGGGGTTTTGTCATTAAATAAAAATGATGTTTTAGGCGCGAGATATTGCAAAGTTTATAATATGAACCCCCCACCTAACCCACAACTACGACTGGGGGATCTTGGTTGCAGTTAATATTTGCAAACAATACCTAACTAAAAAAAACACACAAGCAAACAAAAAAAAAATGTTTTGAGGAAAATTCGCTTGAAACATTAGCAGGACAGTCTCCTACCGCAAGGAACTCCACACCATTCACTTTAGAGGAGGGAACGCTGGAAATGAAGCGAGTGATGAGACGGAAACTACCAATTATGTACAGTTTAAGACTTACAGGAGAAGTTTCCTCCCCACTTGTGATGCAACAGGTTCCATGCAGAATAGGATAAGTGACAATGTGTGCAGACAGGCCTGGCTTTGCGTTGTCCAATCTCCCGAACCTGGGTGACTCAATATGAGTCAGCCTCCGGGAAAAACACAGTTAACTTTGGGCATAATAATTTAGTCAAACATTGCAAGCAATCCTTTGCTTCCATTACTTTCAAAGTTCACCGAGGGCGATGCTTTTTTATCGGCATTTGGGATGGTAGTTGCTAATATATGAAGAGTTCCAGGTAAGGGAGGTGCATAAACTGACCTGAAAAGAGGAATGTAACTGCTATCCTTTGCATTCGCCAGATACTGCACTCTTGCGCACCTACCGCCTTTCGGGATAAAATATATCTGTATGAATCTGTATTCCGGGATAACTTTTGGTCGTTTTCCCAGATGTATCTCAAAAGATATTCTGTAAAAACTGGTGCATCTCAGTATCAGCGTTTCCATTTAAAATACATGTATAGCAGTTTTTGTATCCCAGGATACTTTTTTGAAGTAAGCTCTGCCAAGCCCTGCTTTTAACCAAGTACGCAATATTCAGAGTCTAAATTTCATACCAAATATCGTTTTAGAGTTCCTTTAACTTTTGGGCCTGCCCGAAATATCGGGAAGCCATAAACAGGAAAAGATTACCGCCAAAAATTTCTGCTGAAGAAAAAAAAAAGAAGAAAACATTTTGAAGAGTTTATAGCAGGAGTTTCAGCATCACCTCTAACCTACTGATCCAAGTTTCGTTTGACAGCATGTCCAACGCAGAGGTTACAGGTTAGAGATTGGCTTTGCTCTACATCTGGGTTCAGGCAGTGCAGTAATAGTTAATAAAATTATATTAAAAAAACGTGTTTTACAACATGATGTGTCTGCCTGTCCTAGAACTGCTCTTTTTGTGTTTACAACTCTTTGGTTATCTCAATAACATGGGCAACGTGAAAAAAAGGAACAAAAGAGTACTCCTTAGGATACTCAAAACGGGTTAACGATGTGTTTCTTCAAGCAACAGCAGTAGGCTTCATAATAATCTGGGCGTCGATGCAGAGCTGATATTGGATTTGAAGAAAATAAACTCAAACAAAAGCCCTGAAAATAGAGCTGGCCAAAGATTCCACACAAATTAAAGTTGAAGAAAAACAAAGTAAAGAACAGCACGCTGTCTGAAATCGTGGGCTTTACCGAAATTTAAATACACAAAGGAGCAAAAACAGTCACGGTTATATCGCTCTACGAATAAATAAATTAGCGAGGAAATATCACAAGCACACATCATTTGCCGCGTAGTGGCTCCCGCAGGCCAAACATTCGATACGAGAAACGACCTACCGTCGCCATTGCACCGGAAATTACTGCAATAAGCTGCGCTTCCGGCCATCCCCACTTTACCGCTTAATGCACATTTGTTACTCCGTATTCGCTGGCATATTTATTTTCCACCATCCGCACTCCTTTTATGCCTTTTGAATCGATTTTTGTTCTTCAGTACTTTCCGTTTCGGATTCTATTCTTGCTGTCTTTTACATTATTCTTGCTGTCTTTTACATACATTCTATTCTTGCTGTCTTTTACATACATTTCAATAAAAAGCGGAACGCAAAGAATTCTAGTGTTGCCACTGGAAACGATGGCCTCGTTAGAAAAGAAGCCCATGAAAACACCAACTTGAAAGAATAAAGAAGGATGGATATTACAGAAACGGGCGGAAGAAAAAAAAAGTAACTAAAAGGGGGGGGATGGAGGAGGGGATGGTAGAGCCGAGATTTAAGGATCCTAAACTTGTAAAGAAGCAAGCTTGTCGTCGTCGTCATCTTGAGACCTGCCCCAAAAAAGACGAATGGAAATAATAGGGGAATTAAAGGCCGAAAATCTACTACCGCCAAAAATCAGAAGTCGTATTTTTTTCATTCGACACCTTTTTTGTATCGTACTGTCTGCGTTTCTACATTTAATCTTTATTTATTTTTATATTTTTTGGGGCAAACGAATGATAATTAAATAAATACGAAGGCGAAGTCGCAGTCGACGTGGCTGTCTCCTTGTACGAGTCCCTTTGTGCTGATCAGCATGCCGCTAAGTCCTTCGGTTCCATCGTTGTTTTATTTTTTATGCTGGGAAGTTGGCTACGAAATATAATCAACTTGGGCATAAATTCACAACTCGTACATGAGGAGGCTTCCTTAGCTGAGGAGACAAATCCTAGACTGATATTACAAAGCGTAAAAATACATATTTTAAAGTAAAATGTGGTAACAAAATAAAGAAGAAAGGATACGGCGGCATTCTTTTCCATCTCTCGGCTTTGTGCTCGATGCTGAAGATAAAAAAGAAAGAAAAATGTCGAGAAGAGAGTGCTATGTTTAAGCAAAGAACGGCGTGTTCATTAAAAACAGGAAGCTGGGTGCAATACACTGTCTCGCGGGATCATCCAAACTTCCTCACGGAAAGGTCGTAATTGGAAAATGTTTTTGAGCATGCGACAAAAGAGATACGAAAGCCGTTTTTCTATTTAGTAATCTTTTTTGTGTTGGTGTTGTTAGCGAGCGAACTGAAAAAGACGTGACGGAAGTCAGGTTTATAAAAGAGTTTCGTGATCTTACAGAATTGGCTGGAATGCGAGTATTTACCCTTTCCTTCTTTCATATATTTGTGAAGGAACACTTTTTTTAATAAACCTCTATGCGTCACTTTTACACAAGTGCCCTTTTTAATTCTTTTGTTACAGTTCCATCTTATGCAACCTTGTGCGCAGCAAGGACCAGGACAAAAGGGAGAATAGGACTCAACGACGCGCGACTCTCAACTGATTTTTATTGAATACGTGTACCGGTATTCGTAGTCGGAACCATCGTCACAAACGATGACGATGGTTCAATCTACAAATACCCGCGCACGTATCCAATAAAGATTAGTTGAAGCTGCGCCTCGTTGTGTCCTGTTCTCCCCTTTGTCCTTGTCCATGCCGCGCAGAAGATTGCATACGATGTCAAACCAACTCGCCCAAACAACTACCCTTCGTTAAAGTTCCACTGTGTTTCCAAAAGATTATAATAAATTCGAAAGTTTGCATATATACTGCTGGAATGCGTTCTACATTAGAGCAGCGAATGAACCAAATTAGTGCTATGTTGATTTGTTCACTACTCAGTACACCGCAGTTCATACATTCCGAGATTCTTTTGGATTATGGCCGCATTGTTGAAACGTTATCTGATTTACATATTTAAATCTACACATCTTGTTTCGGCTTTTCGCATGAGATGAATAGGGGTCTTCTGGCAAGGCAGGTTGACGGTAATTAGTCCTACTTTGAATGGTTACATTAAACAAGACAAACTACACTGCTAGGTGTCTATACTAAATAAAGTTCTAATATGTTATATTTTAGGTTTCAAATCAGTAGAAACCTGAGTACCTAACGCAAAAGTCAACAATATTACCGTAAATTTGTGGTAATTATTTTGTTCGTTACGGTATCTTGAAAAACTACGTAAACAAAAAAACTAAATTTTAGAATTTTAGCTCCTTCCAAAGGACATAAATGACGAAGTTGTTCGAATATATTAAGCGTAACGTGTGTAGCCGGGTTTTATATTTTTTAGAAGGAATCGTTTCTGATAGCCATTACTTAATTATTACTGTCCATATGACGAGCAAAAACGACTTCCCACGGTATGTACAACAGAAGGTCCGGAGTACTGCTTCTCCCACAAAAATAGCGCTGCGCTCAATGTTGAATGCGGCGCTGTGTGGTGAGCGTTAGGTGGAGTCTGGGCCAATACCTCTAAATACGGGCTCTCTCTATGACTCCTCCTTCGTGCCATCAGTAAGATGATGCGTTTACACTGAATGGCGTTATGGTGAGATATATATTCGTAGATCAGAAGGTGGAGTCTCCCCTGTAGTTTTGCTATAATGCCACAAGCAAGATATTTAAATATAAACCTATATTATCAAATAATTGTTAGCACGCATGCAAAAATTTTCACTCAAAAACTACAAGACAATTTTGTATATTTGTCAGGATACTGTTAAGTATCAAGCTTCAGCAAAACATGTACTTATTTGAGGAAAAAGATGATCAAATTACATATATTTATGTTTAGATTATACTATTACCATTAATACTTGAATTGAAACAAAAATGACTTTATGTTTGGCCATTCTGCCGAACGCGTTTAAATGCGGTAGCTTTATGGGGTGGGTCGTGCTATTAGTTCGGGTGGTGCCTAGGGCCGGATGACTCTTAGTCCTTAAGTGCCTGGGGTGGGTGGTGCTTTTAGTTCAGGCCGTGGCTAGGGCAGGGGTTTGCATGCAAACAAATGAAATCACACCATTGTCTCTTTGTGACGTTGCGCGCGCTTCCCTTCACCACGCACCCGCCGAATATAAAGCCTTTGCACTCAATTTCATGGGGCACCAAAAGAGGAAAAACGCGTTTTCCTGCCCTTTCTACTCCTCGTACAGGGCGTTTTTTCAACACCACCTGTTTCTGCACCTCTCTTTCTTTCCCTTTCCAACCCTCTCCGCTCCGCGCGCTTTCTCACACCACCTGCTTTTGCTCCTTCCGTTCCTACTTGCTGGATCCGTAACCCAGTCAGCAGCGCACTGGGTTTTTACGCCGGCGGCAACAGGCTCCTTAGGCTTCGTTGGCTCTTTCCACCACTTTACCCGAATGAAAACATCTACTGCCTCGAAACTTACAACGTGACGTTCTCTGGGCATAATTAAGCTCGCTGGTATTCAGCAAAGGACATAGCAGTGGATACAAGGTATTTGCGTGCTCGTCTTTTCAACTCGATAGATTAATAATGTGCATGTCATGAGACCAAACGTTTTGCTTGGAAAAGGTGAATTATTGGGCGATCGCCATTTTATGGCTTTAGTTTCACACTTTGCGGGATGCCTTCTTGTCTGCCTGGTGGTGTTAATAATGGCGGAGCCTTGAGAAGGTAAAAAATTCACCGGCCTGCCTTTTATTGTTGGAGTGAGCTCTACATCTTCTTTTCATGGGCTTGCCAGTGCTTCATTGTGTCATTTTAATCTCCTAAACTGTTCAAATTAAGTGCCGCTTTTCCCAAATTGTCTTTACAACCTTAAAGAAAAGGCAGCATATTATAATTTCTGGTGATTACGTTGGCCGCTGCATTAACTTCTTGGTTTACTTATTGGGGAATTATTTACTACCATTTTAGTTTTCACCATCACCCCCAAAATAACGCTCCTGATTAAAAAGTGTTTAAGCGCTGCTGGAAAATATTATTTTAAACATTTTTTACCTATCTTGCTTTAAGATGTAGATGAAGATCAGGAGACATTGATATATTTTATTTTTTAATAGTGCTTTGTTTTATAAAAAAGGTGATTTCCAAAGTGTGTATTACGTTTGAATCACTCTTTATTTTGTCACTTGAGTGATTCCACTATAGCGACTCAGCTTAGCAGCTGAGTCGATCGATTGTTTAAAAATTATTTTCGACATAAAAGTGAATGTACCAGCATCAGCCAAAATTAGTATACTTAAAGCTGCAAGCTTTTGACTGGGAAGCTTATTGAAAATGGGCACAGGCTATTGTTTTCTCGTTTTCCGATTTCGACCATGTCTCTATTGAATTTTTATTCACTTTTTATTGCTAAAAGGCGTCGCCAAAGGCATTAGAGTTACTTGGCCTGTTTACTGACGTTTTTATCACGTGAAGTCCAGTTCAAATGGAGAACTGCATAAGCAAATTTGGAAACATATCATCAACCTGTATTCGTAAATAACTGCCAACTCATTCTCTTTTTTTTTCAAAGTCGCTCAAAAAAGAAAAAGAAATATTGAACTAGTATTTAGCCAGATATTTGATTTATTAGGGTCTAAAAACTGTTACTGAGAAGACAAAGTTAAAATAAAAATATCAGGCATAATAATAACTCGATTTCTTTAAAGAAAACCTCCCATTAATCGAATTATTCAATTATTTTGTAAACATAAAGTAATAAGATTAAGAGCTGGGATAGTTGGTAGTGGTTAAATATAGCAAAACGAAAAAGCGCTAAAAGGTACAAAAGGAACAGACAAACCGGACGGTACAAAGCGCTGACTCGCAGATTATGTAATTTTACTGATAGACAGGGAGCAAGAAAACACACATTGTTCCACGCGTTCACACGCACGCCTTCTGCCCAGGATGTCTATTCATTACGGCACGCTCTGGACCTTCATTGTCAGTTTCAGGAATTCTGGATCCTTACTAGACAACGCCACTGACGCTGCGCTAACGCAGTTTTTTTGTTTCCAACACTGTGGATGTAGAATGACTCCAGCATCTCACGTGTCACTTTTTCCTTGTGGCTTCCCAAAATTGCGGTGGCATTAAAAGACGGTTCACACAGGCACTCTTTACAGTGAACGGTTCCTTCCGCCGTGGCCCCGAGAGAGTACCTGTGTTCACGGAGCCTATCGTTCAAGCAGCGTCCCGCTTGCCCAACGTAGGTACGGCCGGACGAGAGGGGAATGCTGTACACAACGCCCGTGGCGCATGGCACAAACGGCTTGGGAGGCTTCATACTGCACGTGTGCTTTAACATTCCCTTTGCCTTCGCGTTAAGTCTGGGACAAATCTTACGCGTTTTTTTGTAGGGCTGAGAAAGCTACTAAAATGCCGTAGCGGTTTCCCACTTTTTTTAATTTATGTGAAACTGTGTAAATACAGTATGACCACTGGCCGCTTTCTTTCCACACCATGTTTTGTGGACTGGCTGCCCATTGTTATCGGCAGCTGTGTGCCTGCCACGTCCGGTAGTAGTGTCGATGGATGGCTCAATTTTCGGAGTCTGTCGATTTTCAACTTGAAGCTGCTCCATAGAGTGTGGAAGCAGGATTTCTTCAATGCCCAGCCTAGACAGGATAACGCGATGTCCCTCTTTACAATTTTTGACTGGGCCGGCCAGTAGTCAAGAATGCCTTTCTTAGATCTTTATCTATACTTCCAGCAGACATGAAAGACTCCTAGGTAAATTAAAATGTCGTGGTACTCGAGTACACCTTCTTCTGGAACCTCAAACATAAAATTAGGGACTCCCCCCCCCCCTGCACACACAAACGCTCACAGACACACTCCGCAAATGTCTCCACGACTTTATTCACGTGCGTGTCTAATGGTTCACCTCTTTCCAGGATCACTAAGAAATCACTTAAAGAAGCTGCAATTCCCGAAACCGGCAATGAAGATCCAGCGCGTACCGTAACGCGTCGATATCATGGGCAGGTGTGCGTGTGAACGCGTGGAACAATGTGTGTTTTCTTTCTCCTTGTCTATCAGTGAAAAGACATAGTTGCGAGTCAGCGCTCTGTCTTGTCGGGTTGTCGCTTCCGTTTGGACCTTTTTGCGCTGTTTTATTTCATTATGTTTAACATACACTACATGTTGCGCGCTAGCCGAACCACTGAATATCCGTAAAAAGTATTGTCTCCTGCTAAACAAACGGCTTCCCGATTTTCATGCGTTAGTTGCACTACCGACAAAAACAACAAGAAAAGCAGAATTGTGTAATTGTGTAATTTAGCTGCTCTAAAGCAACTCTAGAATGTCGATTGTCGCCCACAGCCCTTGTGGAGTCAATTATTGCCATCTAAAGTGAGACTGGCGAATGCTGTTCCGAAACACCTGTCTACATCCAAAAACCAGATACTCGAATGCGTGACCGGACGTGACATTATACGTGTAAACACCATGTCCACAGCCACATTGGTAACTTCAATTTTAAAAATGTTCGTTTATATTGCATTCACAATCGAGTGTTGGCATTGACCGAATTGACATGCTTTCCAAGTGGTCTAGAAAAAGCTGATGCACAGGCGTTTGAGATGCTAACATATTTCCGAGTATGCCTTTTCTCGTCAACAAGTAGTACTCTGTGCTCCCCCTATGTTGTTTAAATCGATCTCAAGCGCTAAATTGCGCGCCCTCCTAGGTGTTTTGTAACTCAAGCGCTTTAACGCCCACACTGGGGAATCCTTTGTCACTGCCCAGTAAAGACGCAAAACTTGTATCCTAGTCATAAGTATTTCTTTATTATTTCTGCGTGGCCACATTTACGCTGCTAAAAACGACGTGATTATAAGTGGAGGGGAGAGCAATGTGGCAGGCAATTTCTCCTCCGGCCCAGGCAAGGTTCGCTGGAGCGGAGCTGAACGCTCCCGCCATCGAAGTCATTTGCACTTGACAGGGAGCTGCAATGTGGCAGGGAGTATCGAGCGAACGGAACAGGAACCGGAAGGGGGCCCATGATGCGGAGGGTGAGCACTGGAACCGGAAGTTGCTCCGACCCGGGTGGTGGGCTCGGCATTTGGGCGGTGTGGTCAGAACCGGCGTTGGCTTGCGTTCGTGCAAAAAGGGCGACCTAGTTACCGGCATTTGCAACGGTTCACGGATTTGCGGGGTTGCGGGGTTGCTTTTTCCGAAACAAACGGGGCTTGAACTTTGTTTAACAAACAAGCCAGGCAGGGCATTTTGTTTTGTTTAACCTAGTGCCCTCAAAAAATTATTTGACTTAGGCTCAGTAGATCGTTAGATTGCAAATTAAAATTCCTAATTAAGTCTACCGCAAACAATTGTGCAAGCATACTCTTCCCGCTTTCAATATATTCCGCGTGATTCCGACAAACATGACGTTTTAACCACCAGCGATTTAATAAAAATTGTGAATACTCTTCTCAATATTCTCTGCTATTTTCGTTGCGCGAATTATCATTTACAACAGGGAAGCCTGTCGTGAAGAGCGTTAAAATGGTGCCTTTGTTAGTCAACACGATATCGCAATATTGAGTATTCATCTTTTACTACCTAATGTTTTGAGCCATTTACGCCGCCCAGAACAAAACCAAATACGCGTATTACATTGTGTATGCTTGTAGCGAGCTACGAAACCAATTGACGAGCTTATTATGAAAAAATTTGGGTTACCTTTTGTGCTGCAGTCGCTGCCAGCTTCAAAAACGCAGGGCCTATCTCATAATGTTCCCATTTTCGCTTTATTCTTCGTCGTCGGCGTTCTTGCAAATGCCGATATTTCATTGCATGTAAACCGATAAAAATTATATGTCCAGGACGAGTGACGCCTTGCGTTTCTAGGGCCGTCAGTGACTATACCGGGAGTTCAAATGTAAACAAAATAAATGCATACATTGCAGAACTTTAGTGGGAGTGTATTGCTACCTGTTCACCGTTGTTTTTGATTGTTTCTGAGGGCCCTCAGTGAGTGGCGCGTACTTTAAAAGTCTCACCGCCGAGAACCAATTGCAGAACCTCCTGAAATGTATAGTTATGCTGGATCGACACGCCTTTCTGATTCTTTGGATGAAAAGAACGCGCACTTGCTCCTCAAACAAATGGCAAATATGTCGAAGGCATGCTGGGCGCATCTTCGCAACTACCTGCTCGAGCCGCCTGGCCCATATACCTAAAAGCGACTTAAAACGTAAAAACGTAACTAACAACGTAAAAACGTTTCTCAAACGCGTAAAACTACTTCGTTAATGGCAAGGCATCGGTGATGGCCCGTAGCTCCCCGAGACGCCGACGATACGTGCTGCTGAACTTCGCCGCAAGGGTCGCCGAGTCAGGTTAGCAGACGAACTCCCGAAAGATTTTTTGTTATGCTTCCTTCAGCGCGACGCGAGTCTCTGTAATTTAAAATGTTCTAACGCGTTGACTTGCTCGCTTTGGTATTCAATGTTTCTTTCCAAGGGTTCTGTGTCGCATCGCATTTCTACATGCCGTAATCGCCCGGTTGGCGCATATAGTTAGTACGAAGATGGTCGGTCGAGTCGCTGCCTCGCCGCCTGCTCTCGTTTCTCACATTGCGCAATTTGTCGGGAGCACATAGAAGCAGGCGAGCCACGTCGCCATCGCCCTGCGATCACCCAAACTTGGCGGCCCTCGTCGGCTCGGCGGCGTCTGCGGCGTCCCTCGTCTCTAGAAGCTTCACTTGTGACAATTTGTTCGTGCCGGTGAACACCGGCAACTTGAAAGCACGACACTGGGGCATTTCTAGAGCGTATCCCCCAAGCGATTGCTCGCTGAAAAGCCAAGAGTCCTCTCACACCCACCCAAACACAAAGTAAACATAGGAGAACCAAAAGTATATCTTTCTTCTTGTCATGGCGGCCGGAAGTGGCGCGAACACCCTGTATGGAAATTTCAGCAACAAACAATTTAGTCAATAACGGCGATCGAATCAGGGTGTCGAACCGGAATTGAACCGAACCGTTATTTTTAGCCGAACCGGAACTGAACCGAACCCAAATATTCTCCGCCATGTTGAAACTGAACCGGAAGTGAAAAAAAATATAACGGTAACCGGTTCAAAAAGGCTCACACGATCTTTTGTTTTTCGTATCATAAACTTAATATTTGCTAATAAAATTTGTATGTGTGGATTAAATCGTCATATACAAAATTGTAATGTATAATAAATTGCGTGTATTTGTGTCGCTTTTTTATTGGCACTGCGATTAATCATGTGTAATGTGGACACGTGACGTAGTAATGTCAAGACATGCTGTCAAGTAATTCCACGTCACGTGAAGCCGAGACGGCACGTTGTGCAGTATATGTTGCAGTCAAGTTGTCCTGGAGGTATAGCAGTCCCACTATAATATATGGCAGCCTAATGAAATGTTAGAGGGCATGAGTGAAGATGCACAGAGTTATAAAGTGAGGACACAAAACAAGTGCACGAAAAACCAATTATAACATTAGCCTTCCCAGGTAGTACTTCGCGAAGTTTCGAGCTCTTGCAAGCTGATGTCCAAATCTGATTTATTTTAGGATTCTAAGAACCTTCATTTTGACGTATCATTAAAAATATCATTGCAAGCATCTCATATAAGTTATTTTTGGAGCGAGGTGTTGTGTATGGGATAATTTAGAAAAATACCATTTATTATCTCCCTCTTTCTGTACAGTTCGTGTGTTTGTATACCGAGCTATCATGTGAGCGCGAAGTATGTTTTGGCATACCATTCAACCCGGTGTTTCACACCGCGAAACATCGAGGAAAAACAAAAGAAACGTTTCCACAGGCTCAACAGATTGCGTATTTTCGGGTATCTTCCTCCCGTGTCAGCCTCAACCGGTTGTGAATTTCAAGGAGTCAAATTTAGGGATTATAAAAATATATTTCATTACTGGCTGAAGATTTTACAACATAATTAAAGAGCCGATAATCTTAATGATATACATAATAGATAAATGCGCCTTCAAATTATCTGAAATATGCTCTGCATGTGTGTTCCAGCGTTTCTATTCTCATTATGAACGTGTATACGTGATTTGGGAGGGCCTTAGACAAATTTCTTATTTTGAAGCTAATTTGAAAAGATGTGTATTCCTGACACATATTGAACTTCTCAAACATATAAAAGTGTAATATTATATCTTTTATGTGACGAACAGGCTTTTTATGTGTCTGGGGGCTGAACACAAACAATGTACGCAGGGGCGCGTGGCGCAACTATGACCCAGACCGTCAGACCGTCAGAAAGGGATCAATTAAGTAGATGCCGTGTCGAGGAGAGCATGGGATACTAATTTGTTTTATTAACCTAAAAAAACATCAATTAGCAAGGAGGATACTTATTTCCAAATTGAATTAACCGGCATCTTATCAAGAAAAAACCGCAACAGTCAGGCTAGGGAAAGTTGATCCTGTAAAAGACAATGTTCACTTGGGTAAGCGCTATTTTAGGCCTGATTCGAACTCTGCATGAAGGTGCTTATAGATTAGAGTGAACATTTTCAATCACTCCTTTTACATGATTCTTCACCTTCATAACGGTGCTGAGTGTAAACAAAGTTGGTTAAAAAAACAATCGTTGTGATTGTAGCTCGGTGTTTCTATAAAATGCAGACTGAAAGAGCTTGTCCTAAACCATTAAGTGGCATTTTGATTATATTAATTTTATCTCGGCTGTGTCGTCATGATATATGCATATATATGTTGTGAAACGTATTTCATAAACCATTGTCCACAATATATATATGGGGAAGAGGTACCCATTCCGTGATTTTGTGCGCAGTAATTAATTCTTAGTTTAAGGGTACAACTACGATTTAACTTTAATACTGCGACGGAAAGTTGTACCTATAACGGGTGTTTTAGGCTACCTACCATACCTGCAAAACCTTTTGATTCAGGTAAAATATACGTGATTCTGGTAAATAAAGGGATGTCAAGTCGTATAAACACGACGTTTGGTTTGTTAATCTAGGTTTGCTTTTACTCTTGTGTCAAAATTAAATAACAAAATTGCATAAATCTAATACCTAAAGAAACAAAAATTGTACGAACGATAAAAAAATGTATTTAATCGTTTTACGGCGGAAATGGTGCCTATTGCCCGAACAGCGTGAAAAACATATTCTCAATTTAGCGGCTCAAAATGTTTGGAACCCTTTCGAACCGGTTTGAACCGTTATTTTGGCTCCCCGGAGCTGAACGGCAACTGAACCGAAAGCTGTGAATCCGAACCCGAACCGAACCATTAAAAATCTCGGTTCTACACTCTGGATCGAAAATAAAGCCAAAGTGACCGTTCATAATGTCTTCTTGGCAGTGCGTTTTCGGCATTGAATTGATTATACCCTGAAGTTTATTATCATAAAAAGTTGCAACGGCAACAAAAATTACAAAACAACTTTTACGATTTCTTTTATTCTTTAATATTTTGTTTTACTTTCGTGGGTTAACGAATTGAGTACCAAACTCGGCTGAAAGATGGACCACATGCGGCGATGACTGGTAGAAATTGGCTGGAAGGGGACGTGCGTCGATGCTTGCGATTTCGCTCTAGTGAGCATCAAATCGCACAGATATTACGGTTCAAAAAATAAATGACTCGATTACGGAAGAATCAAGAACTAAATATCTGCGTCAATCCATGTAAAAAACCTGCGTCAAATTGCATCATCCACGTGCAAACGCCGATAGGACAAAAGATGGGCAACTCCAATTTAAGCGCCTCGTTATATTTAAGTAAACTACCAATCATACTTACTCTGCGCAAATTTCATCCCGTTCTCGGCCTGCGTTTAATAGCCAATCTCCAGCACGAGCTTTCTTAACAGTAGCATGTTAATCTTCTAAAGCACAACCTAAAAACTGCCAGAAAAGCAATAGTAACAAAAATAAATGACCCAGCTAACACGCGTCAGAAAAAAAAAAAGAAGCTAAACAAGAAGGGCACATACGTTGTACACCTGAGGCTCTGAACACACTTTTGCCTTTATACTTCTTTAAGATTCGCCACAAACAAAACCGCACTTTAAAGCCAGGCCTAGTCGCGGTGCCACAAACGTTTCCGACCAGAGAGACTCATGAAGAAGGGAGAGGCGGGGGAGAGACGGTTTTCGATCTCACCGCCAGGTGCCGTGAGCCGCCGCCTATTTATTAAAGATGCTCGTCGGAGCGTTGCTTCGCGAAACGGCGTACCGGCCGCAGAACCGTTTTTGTTTGTTATTTATTTGCTTCGCTTACTGCTTCCTTTTTGTTTTTGTCTTTCGGAAAATAAGGATGGGAGGGAAAGGAGGCCAACGCTAAGCAAGGTTCCTCCTCTCCGAAGCCCTTCTACTCCTCCAAACCCCGTCGCGGTAGCTATGCTGCCATTAGTTTCCAAGCTCGACTCTTTGCATATAGCGTCGGAAGGAGAGGGGCGGGTTGCATCGCCTCCCCGCGCCGGCTTTTGGGGCTAGCGTAAGTCAGCCGGGAAGTAAGTATCTAGAGCCGACTAAAAACGCGACGCCCCGAAGAAATAATGGGCGGAGGAACGCCATCATTTGCAGCTGGAAGTTTTCTTGGAGGGAAGGGAGGTTGCCTGGCAAAGTGAAAGTGAGCCGCAAGGTAAAGCGGGGAAGCAGTGCGTGCAGGATGCCCCGAGCAACGGATGGCACGAAAAGGGATACGAGATGAGGCCGAGATTGAAGCGGTCAGCGTCGGCTCTTAGGTGGGCCACTCGGGGCACGGCGCCCTCTCGGGAAGGGAACTGCATTTTCAGGAGGGACTGTCTGTCTGGTACGGATGCGCGCTATTTAACCAGGCTATTTCGTGAAACGCCCCCCCCCCCCCCCCGAAAAAATAATAGCGTTATAATTATGTAACGTGAAAGTCGCATACCCCTTTTTGGTTAAAACCGATTGTAACAAAAAATAAAAAGAAAGTTTTTTTTTCAGATGTGCGAGGGAGAGAGAGAAAGAAACAGAATCGCTATAATTACGCGGACTGCGGCTATTTTGACGTTTTGTTCAATCTAGTCTGCTTTATTTTAACTTTTTGTATTTTGCGAAAAAAAGCAACAAAAATTTTTGCAGAAGTATTTTTTTTATTGTTTCACATATTCTTTACATCTTTCAATAACGTCTGCATTATGATTTATTCGAATTTCACGAACAAAGATAAACATAATGTCAGAACCTTTTCACCGACTGTGCCGCTGTTGAACGCGCGGCTTGTCTTTGCGCTTACTATGTTCTTTACTCCCATTCTAACTGGTCGCTCTCCCAATGGATAAGTAGAGAGGATCACAACCATTCAGGCATATTTCAAGACGTGACGTCAAGAGTAGGACCCATAAGGGAGCGTCACTCAAACACCTTTCCACGAATAAAACTCGACACGCGTGGCCCTCATTGTACCCTCTTCTAGGTTCAAGAGTGCCAGTCGACTCATTGTTAACCTCAGGGCTGTAGTAAGAAATATGATACTACTTCGTTGTAAAGGTACATAAACAATGTTTAGGTGCGTCATATTTTTTTTTGTATGGAAAACAATAGAAAAGCGTAATTAGAGGACTCTGGCCTCATATTATTCGTTCGTGAAAAAAAATATATATATAGACGCTTTACACACGCGCCAGACTGAGCCGCCATAGCCGACCTTCTCTTGTTTTACCGAGATACCGAGCCACTGAAATTGGTGTGGACGAGCCTCCACGATGACCAATGCTGGGGAGAAAGACAGAATAAAATCTAAGATGGCAATAACCTGGCTTGGTATGGTAATAATCAAGTGAAGTAAACGTGATGAGGGGAAACAAAACCTGAAGGTCAGTTATGGCAGGGCCCATGCACAGCTGCTGCAAAGCGTTTATATTCCTGTTTTTAGAGTCTATATCGAACACTGAACCGTGTACGTATACAAAGCAAGTAGACACTGTGGGCATGGATGAATGAATGGATATCTTTTCACACTTATACCACAGCGCAAACGCGGCGCTATAAACACGGCGTTGACTCGGCAATATAGACCTACTCCACTTTCTGACTTTACGCCACTGCGCATGTGCAGACGCTTCACCTCCCGCTTAGCTCACTTAGCACTAAATCAGCGCTGCGCTGCTTGTGTCCATCGGCCTTTAATACACAGATCCGACTGAACTCTTTAAATTGGGCGACAGCTTGCGCCACCTACCCAGTGTTTTTAATTTCAACAGGTACTGCCGAGTTTTTATACCTATATGCAAAACAATTTCGACTTGTCTTGCTTATTCTGATAAAAGCAGGGAGCACAAAATGTGTCACTCTTACGTTGTGCGTGCCCTATAATTTGTTATGTGTCTGTGTCTGTGAGTTTTTTTTTACGGATAGTTTTGGGTGGTTTTGCATGCGTTGCACGCACGACAGACTCATGTTCTTGTCAGGTTTATCTGGATAATCAAGACAAGTTTAATTTTTATTTCAAGAGTGAAGAGTGCGAGAAACATGCTTCAATTGAAACAACTTTTTAAGGGTTCTGCTTTTGTTTAGGGCGCGCGTAGCGCCCAGGCTTTTCGTGCTTTTGGTTTGAGAGGGGCCTCTTGTAACTGAAGTCATTTATGTAATGTAGGACGTCTAAGCGATACATATCTCATGAAGGTCATGTCTATACCAGTTCTGCTCCTGGCTGTGGGAATGTCCGATAGGCTGCCCATGACGAGGTCAAATAGAGAGTCACACAACAAGAAGTTCGACATTTTCATGACGTCTTGAGGTCAGTGGAAAATCTATTTTATTTAATTAATATAATGTAGCTCAAAAACATCCTTTCGGACGTATTACAAGACCGAGTATTTGAAGAAAAAATCCTACAAAAGCTCAATGCATATAAAACTTTGGGTTCAAAAACGATCAAACAATAAAGAACAAGAACAGAGGTGCGCTTGTTAGACTCAAGTCATATACACAATGCCAAGCACATTCAAGCCAAAACAAATTATCATCTTGTAACTAATTAAACTATAAATTTCCACATCTCTTCCTAAAAAACAACACGTCACGTTCTGTTGCGACAGAGTCTGGGAGCGCGTTTTAATCTGAAATACACCAAACTAACGGAGATGAGATGAATAAATTATTGTGTGATGCAAAGGGTTTCACTTTCCGGGTGTTATTATAACGGGGCCAAAATATGGGTCGCAGGCTTACAGAATGTCTGTCTGAAAGTGGAGTCACGGTAATAAAATCGATGAAAGAAACACAATCGAAAAATTTACCTTCTTATCCCCAAAGAAAACAGACCCAGATTTTGTTTTTTGAGCTCAAGGCACTGGTTTTAATTATACTATTTTCTAAAGTATTTTCTAAAGATAAAGCTGGCGGCTTCATTGTTTGAGGCTTCAAGATTTTTGACTAGGTCATTTTGGTGCGGGTTCCAGGTTACATCTGCATATTATAGTTTTGGTGGAATTATAGTTTTATATACAAGCAGGCGTGTTTCTTGTGGTGCCCGGCACAGAGTACGTCTCAGAAAACTGAGTTTTCTGGATGCGTTTCATATGATGTGATCAATGGGCTCGTTCCAAGTAAAGCTGGACGTGAAATGAACATTTAGATATTTATTCGACGTGGCAACTTCTTTTTTCGAGAGAGAAGGCTGTACTGGGTCAATACCACATTAGTTTTATTGGTAACTCTGATTAGTTGGCAATTGTTAATAATTAATGCTAAAAAAAACTGAGAAAAAATTAAGAGTCTAGTTGGCACACGCGTGTCAAAAATTACTTTTACGCGAAAAAAAAAGAGCAGTATTGACGGAGCGAGACGGGATTTAGTCGGTAGTCACCTCCTTTCCACTCCTCTTGGCATTTCTGGCGCGTGGAGAAGAGGTGGATCGACTTGGCCGTCACAGTGAGGTGGAGAGAGTGTATGACCATTTTGTTGAGGGGGAAATAATGTAGGGCCATTCCGTGACGTCATGGACTTGGCATGCAGAATTTAAAATAAATCTCGCGCCGTCAACATTGCTGTAATTTTTTTTTTACGTGAAAATAATTTTTGCCACGCGTGTCACAACCAGACTTACTAAAAGACTTTTTGTAGCGTGAGCTACACTGGCCGAGGTTGAGCAGTTTCGCGTGGCTCGCATAATGAGCCGTGAAGCGCATGCGCGAGGAGCAGTGACGTCACATGGCGCACAACTGGCGCGCCGGAGCCGCCGCCGCCGCGCACTCCGTCGCCGCCGCCCGCGCCTCGCCGGTCTGCGCATTCCAGAGGAGTCACGTCATAGCCGCGGCAGACGCACTGGCGCCGCCGCGTGCCCAGCTGTGCGCCTCCATTGTGCAGTAGCCTAAGTCTGACGCTGCACCGGAGCCGCTTGATAGCGCCTCTCATTTTGTGCGCCTAAGCTCACGCTACGTATATCCTAACATAACCAAGCTAAGCCACCGCAATTTTTTTTAATTTCAGAGGCTTTTTAAGTTGCTATTTTGAGCACCGATTCCTAATTTCGGGGAAGTCAGTTTGTAGAGCGCGACTATCGTCTGTACCCGTTATTTCTGATATATTACAAAATCGTCTGCAAACAATCTGACTGTTGATGTTAAGGTGAATGGAAGTTCATTAATACAAATGAGAAACAAGAGGGGCCAAATTACGCTTCCCTGAGGAACACCTGATGTCACGGAAAGTTTTGAGAAAAAGGTATCTTGTAACCTTACTCAATGGGTTCTACCACTCAAAAATGCTGCATTCCATCCTACGACAGAGTGGACTATTTGAAGATGGGGCAATATTAAAAGTAGGCGACCATGCGGAACTGTATGAAATGCCTTTGGAAAGTCAATGAAGATAACATCAGTCTGGGTGCCAGCATGAGTGTTGAAGTGCAAATCCCTGATAAACTCAAATAGTTGAGTATTACATGAGTAGTTTTTCTCCAAAGCCTTGCTCATCCGAAAAAGGAAGTCATTGCCGTCGAGGTGGGGCATGATAGCTGTAAAAATGACGTGCTCCATTACCTTGCACGGAACGCTTGTGAGGAAGATTGGCCGATAAATGGAGGGGTCGGACTATATACCAGATTCGAAAATTCTTTGGATGATAGCAAAACCCCAGTCAGTTGGAACAGTGCCAGTGTCAAGACTTTGCTGAAAAAGCAGAGATAAAAAACAGAAGCCGAGTAGCTTAAAAAATTGGGTTGTGGGGATATTTATACAGCGTGTAGTTGGTCAGCCATTTTTAAAGTTGCGACGAGTCACTCGCTGTAGATGAGCAATTTAGCCAGTGCGGTACAGCCGCTAGCCTGGGGTCTTTAACGTGCACCACGCAGTAGTAATACACGACCGCACGCCGGTACGATGCTCATCCAGATCGAAACGGGCAGGGGTGGGGCGAGTAGCTTAACATGTTTAGTACCTTTGAAGATAGGGCGTCATCGCCGGCGGCGCAGTGGAACGGGAATTTATCAGTACGTTTGGCGATACCGTTAAGTGTGAATAAAATGCGAGACATGGATGCAAATTGAAACTCCGGTGTTGAAGGAAGTGGGAATCATTCTTGAGCGAATACAGTCAAGAAAAAGCTATTCAACATATATCCCGCATCCCTATCGGATAAGCAGTCACCCTCTTGGTTTGTGAACAATGAATAACTTTGAGTTTCACTGGGATTTAAAATTTTCCAGAACTTACGAGGATCGGTTCTAAACACATGTGGCCGTTTGTCTCCGAAGAAACTATTTTTTTTTTGCTTTAATTATTTTTTTCGACCAATGACTATATGCGAACCAATCGTCGTTTTTGTTAGATCATTTTGCTTTCTAGAACAACCTCTTTTTTTTTGTTCAACGTACGCTTATCATGCGGCAGCGAGCTGCGCGCTGCAGCGGTCTCCTTGCTACTTCAGGTTCCCGTGAGTCCTACTTAGTCCAGCTGTTTGTGCTCCCGTTCGCCTTCTACACTTGGCTCCGAACAAAGGCTTTGGGCTGCTGCGCGCACTGTACAGGGTTCAATGCTCACTGCGCCACTTTGCAACTCTCGCTGATCACAATGATTTACGCGTAAAAATTATTACGATGAATATATACAATGATTTAATCTACACTTGATAAAAAGACATTGACAAAAGGAAGTTTTGTGATGATCCATGTATCCCGAGTTTTCTCCTTCTTCTCTTCCGTCATTTCTTACCCAGGAAACATCGTGTTTTTATTCTTAACATTACTCACCCTAGGAAGGAAACCGTATCACTGTTTTGTGGGAGCTGGTATATGGTTTGAGCCGGAGGACGTGCAGAGTAAGTAGCTGACGACGACGCGTGCTGTCTACAAGTTTGGGGGGTTCGACTACATAAGGGACGTCAAGGATTCGGTTGAGACTTCGACGTGGGTCACAATACCGAGGTAGCAACTTCTCCGCAAGTGCCACTCGGCGCTTTGAAATACATGCCAGAACTAGGTATTTTATTTATTTATTTATTTATTTACCCTAAAGGCCGGAACGGGCATTACATAGGGGGGGGGGAGCGATAGTACAAAGTTTAATGCAATTGGGTCAAGTGTAATAAAAAGAAAACGATTTCATAGTTGGCATAAACAATGTTAAACAAGCAATAAACAATATAAATAACAAGAACACTGGATGAAAACATGACACAAAGCAGCACTATTTAAGTTGGTACATATTACTTAAAGAACTAATAAACATATCAGGCGAACTAATTAACGCGATTTCTCTGGGCAGGCTGTTCCATGCGGAAATGGCAAGAACCCGAAATAACCCGAACCCGAAAGAACCCGAAATAAATAAACCAGACGGAAATTCTTCAACAAGCTAGGGCGGGCAAAGATGGGCGATACTTTAAAGTGATGAACTACGCGAGACGAAATACGATGTGCAGGCTGAAGGAATGAGGTTCTAAAGGGAGATGATCCATGATAGAGCTTGTGGAAAAATGGCATGCGAGCAGTACATCGTCTGTACTGCGGTTGGGTTAGGTTGAGGTTACGTTTTATGTTAAACTCACTGGAAGTACGGGAGAAGTCGCGGGTTATAAATCTTGCAGCTTTATTTTGAAGTACCTCAATATAATTGGTTAAGAAAAGCTGATGAGAGTGCCATATGATGGATGCATTTTGAAACTGAGACCTGACGAGGGTAGTATAGGCGAGGAGTTTAGTTTCTTTGTTAGCTTGAAATAAAGAGCGTTTAAGAAAACCAAAAGTTCTGGACGCTTTGCGGGTTACGAGTTCAATATGAAGGTTCCATGATAAATTAGCTGTTAGGGGGACGCCGAGGTACTTAATTGACGAAACGTTTTTAATGCGGTCCTCTGCAATCATGTACGCATAATAAGTGATTTGTAATTTTGTTGTAAAAAGGACAGCTTTAGTTTTGTTAGTGTTTATTTGCATTAACCATGTGGTGCACCATTGCTGGACAAAGTCTCGGTCCCGTTGGAGTATGCGAAAATCCAAGGGTTAGAAATGACCCGATAAATGACGCAATCGTCCGCGAAGAGACGTATGGTAGATTTAATGTTAGAGTGAAGGTCATTTATATATAAAAGAAACAATACCGGATTGAGGACGGAGCCCTGAGGGACGCAAGACTTCACCGGCATAGGGAGGAGACACACTTGTTAATTACAACAGATTGAGAGCGGTTTGTTAAAAAAGCAGTTATCCACTAAATAACGGAAGCGTTTATATTCATAGTTTCTAATTTGTATATTAGTCTGTTATGGGGAACTCGATCAAAAGCGTTAGCAAAATCAATAAAAAATAGCATCGGTAGAACAAGAGGAGTGAACAGAAAGGTGAAGGTCAGTAATCAATTCAAATACTTGTGTTTCGCAGGAATGACTACGTTGAAACCGGTGCTGATTAGAGAAAATAACGCTGTTTGAAGATAAGTAGGTCATAATCTGTGATGAAAGTATATGTTCTAAGATTTTACATGAAACGGAAGTGAGCGATATGGGCCTGTAGTTATTGAAATTATTTTTATCTCCGGCATATAAAATTTGAATGACATGAGCGAGTTTCGAGTCATCAGGTTGTTGACCACTGGAGAGGTATTGTTGGAACAGCCTGCACAGTAGAACTCCAGATATGTGTTTGGTTAATTTTAAAAGCTTAGTAGATATTCCGTCGGGACCTGGGATAGAGTTAGTTTGCAAATGACCAATGGCACACTCAACTCCGTAACTAGAAATGACAATATCATTCATTATATTTTCGGTAAGTGAGGAAATAGTAGTAGGATGCGGAAACACGTTCTCCTCAGTAAAAACACATCATTGGAGACCAAACTGTGAGTGCCGTCGTAGCAGGTGCATTGTGGTTCTTGAGAGTCCAGGGTGCAGAGCCGTTCCAGTTGGCGCGCTTCTTCAGCGCGCAATATGACTTCCGATCTTAGCTTGGTCAGGTCAGCGTCGGGTTGTAGCGTTAGCATAGTGTTAAGCATAAGTGTGGGCTCAGGGCCGAAAACAAGATAAAAACGAGAGTATCCGGTGGTGCTCTACAGGAACAAGTTGTAGCCTAAAGTTACGTAAAGTAGAATGAAAAGTTACGTAAGGAAGAATGGAAATTTACTTAAGGTAGAATGGGGGACGCTGCATTAATGACAGACTAAGCGACCACTGCAACCCTCTTCGTACGACTCCGTCTGGGCATTTAGCAGTCCACTGCAGCGGGTGTGGTTCCACTTGCGTGTGTGAAGAAACAAATATTTTTTGGGCGATTTAAAGAGCAGAGAGCGCGGAAGGTCTTGGAGGCTTTCAAGATCAAATCTTTGGGTGATGGCTGTATATAGGGTCAAGTTGGGTAAACTTAGACGCGGGTAAAATGCGACAGTTTGTGTTCAGAGTCATCCATCTACTAAACCAGCAATCGGAGTATACGTTAAAACCTCGCCAAGTGGTGCCATGACGTTTACAATTTGCGCATGTAAAAAATCAAAGCTGTCGGCAGAAGTGTGCTGGAAAAAAATGCACAGGAGATGTTAACGTTTTTACCCCTCTCCCCCCTCCCCCCCCGCCAAAAAGGCGCAAAATTCACCGCCAGGTTTCGCTTCGATGCGTGCACCCCAATTGGCACCACTTAATCTACCAAGCTAAGGTTTAATTGTATTGGTATGCTTTGTTACTTTTATGCGGACAAAATTCGAGCCATCTGGAGTTGCTCTTTTTAAAGAATTAATTATTTACTTAATGGGATACCCGCGTGGCAAAACGTGACAATCTGGCATTCTATGACGCGTATGTTATTAACGCACGAGCCTCCCGTTTTTTTGTGAGTCATATGCTTTTTCTTGCAGTGTCTAGGATGGTATCAACGTATAAAAGAAAAAACAACACAGGCTTCATAGGGCGAAAGTGACATGAACAAAGCTCTTGAAAGTGTCAAGCAGTAGCGTCACTCCCTTCGCACTGGTAACACACTTCTTGGCGTACCAAAGGATGCCCTTCAAAAATAAACCAAACGACTCGGGAAATGTAAAAAAAAAAACGGTTCTACAAAAAAAAAAAACACTTAAGACTGCTTACGTGTTGGAATGCGAAATCATTCCTACAAGCAGTGCGCCACTTAAAGTCGAAACAATAAAACGTGTAGGACAGGCGGAGGACAACCACCTTCTTTGACTAAGCAACTACGTTTATTTCGTGCAGGAAAATTGCCCCTAGAACGAGATCCCAACAACGATAGGGGGTGATTAGGGTGGAAAAACTGGGAGCTGGAAAGGCGGAGAAGGACGCCACGAGGCACGGGGGGAACAACAGTGGTGGTCTAGCTTTTTTACAGGGAGTTGCGATATTTTTCAAGTGCAGACCTGATGACTAATTGAAACCCTCCTTATCAAGAGCGCAGAAGACAACGTTTCATCGGCTTCAGTAACCTCAACAAGACGGAAAATAGAATTCACCATGCCTGAACTGGACAAATATCCCAACTCCCCGTGAAAAAAACTAGACCATCACTATAGTTCCGCCCGTGCCTCGTGGTGTCTTCCTACCCCTTTCCATCCCCCAGTTTCCATTCCCTTTTATCATTCAATAGCGTCCGCTGTTACCGTTGAATTTTTGCCTTGATCGGCCATTTTGGCGCCGAAGCGTATAGATTTGAAGAGGTTGCAGTGCTGCCAACCTCTATCCCCCAAGCGGACACGCCGCGATTAATAACCGAAGTTAGGACGCACCCACATCAGGACGCGCTACCTCAAGTCACCGGTCAGATATGGTTGTATTAACGAAATATTACTTGAGCTGCAAAACCCTGCAAACTAAAATTCTTTTAAAACATCACGCTGCTGTCATTTTTACTAATTTCCAATATAATTATCTACAAAGAGTTTTTTTTTCCTTTGCTCTTAGTCAGAAACATGCTTTATAAAAGCTTATTGTTACCACAGTAAAGAAAAGATTGAGCCGCCATCTTGGCGCCTCGAGCCTGGGAGTTTCGGTACTCTGGAAACATTCGGTGACTTTAGTAGTAGCCATATAAGCCAAGTTTCATGTTTTAACTTGTCGCTAAAAGGTGGCGCAGTTATCGTACTTAGTTCGTTCTCGGTGGACGCCAGCGGTCCAGGAATCAAGGGTGAGTTTCCCCACTGAGTGTTTTAGTAACGTTGCCACGCGCCATTACTCGTGCTGCCGTTGTCTAGCTGGATCCTCACAGATGAGGTCTTTGAAGCAGTGTGGTTTCGGGCACACAAAAAATTGGTGTCAAGATGTGCAGGCTTCACTTGCTCTAACGAAACGAATTTTAAAGTGGTAGCTTTATAGTGCCAACGAAACTCACTAGATCCTGAGAAAGTATAGCGCCCTTGCTTTCCGGTCACCTAGCCGGACACGAACAGCTATAAACACATGGATGACTAAACTTCGCACGGTTATTGGCTGATCGGTCTCAGTCGCCATTTCGGTTCATTCAAATCTTTGAAGCTTCGAAATTGTCGTTCTGAACCAGTTGTACCAAGATCGCTATGGAGCATCGCCGTACCGAAGACGTCCCCCGCCACTATAAGCGTCTTTGGCGCTGTGCATGCAATCCACTTATCAGTCATTCTTATCTCCACAGCTTTCTTGCAATGACATTGTGGGTCTTCCGTATATAAAGACAAGAAAATTATTTTTCAAGGCCGCCAAGCACCGGCGCCGGATGTGGTAGCGGTGCGAAGATGTGCGCTTGTTTCGCTGGTGTGTGGACAACGATATTTCGGCGTTCAATACGCGTTTCCATAAAGCCACCCGTCATCAACGAATTTAATTCGGCTCACCAAAAATAGAGGGGGCAAGAAGAAGCCGCTCATTTCATGAACCAAAATGGCAGCCATACGGGGAGCTTGGCGCTAATTTCCCAAGATCCAGGGACATTGTGGCCAACAAACCTCAGGAGCCGTGTAAGCATGAACTGTGTCGGTCGGTCAGTCCTAAACCACTAAACGATCTTGAAAAAAATAAACGGCAACCACCTGATGGGTATCAAACCCCGGTCACCGGCGCGTAAGAGGAGTGTGTAATGTGTGAGAGAGCGCGCTGAGCAAAGAGGGGTGGAAATTGCAAGAAGGAAAGGAGCAGAAACACGTGACGCAGAAAGAGCGCGCAGAAAGAGGAGTGGAAGGGGCAGGAAAGCGCGCTTCCCCTTTTTTGGTGACCCAAAAAATTCAGCGCAAACTCTTTGTATCCTGGTGGTGCTGATGGGAAGCGCGTGGAGCGTCGCAAAGAGACAAAAAATTTATAGAAGAATAAAAAAAAACTTTTTGCCCTAGGTATCATTCAGCCGAGACACTGAAACACTAAAGGTCATACTGCCCAAGACAGCACCCGAACTATGAACATCATGCACCCTATAAAGCTACCGCATTTAAACGCGTTTGCAAGATGACCAAACATGCAGCCAATTTTTAGTAAGGTTAATCAGCAGCGGCATCGTTCTCTCCCCACGTCGTAGACGTTGATACGGTCCGTCGTACTGAGGCTATAGCGGTTTCCTCGCGTCATCATGTCTCAAGAACACATGGATGTCTCTGAATATAGATGCGTATCGAGGATGGTGCTTTTTTATGTTGGTCGGAGGGCCTCTCATTGTCGCTTCTTTTTTATTCCTTGACTGGTCACTTCTCTAGCACGTTACTAACTATTGGTCTTCTTGATATACTAACAGACCAGAGTGCACGCTTACGTCACATTCCTAGATAGTACAATGTCAGGTTAATGAAAATAAGAAAGTTCGAGATTAATATCTGCTTCAAGTTTTTATGGTGAGTACGCTGTTTAGGCCATTTTTAGACATAGGAATCACTTCATTTTACTAATCAGTAAAGAAATACCACATAGGCCTGGGTGTCTTTCAGACAATTTCAAGGAACGGAAGTTTGATGCCCTTTTTCTTGTATATTTTTTATTACCACAGAAAGTGTGCTATGGGTCGTTGTCTATGACAAAAGAAAATGTCTTGAGGGAGGGTCATAAATGAGCGACGTGCTAAAAAGCATTACAGGGCGTAAAAAGACATTAGGAAATTAATAAGAAACAAAACAAGAATAAAAACGACAAAATAAAAACAATAAAGTACCAAAAATAAGGAAAAAAGCACAAAGGCTTACTGCCCAGCGGTGGCAGTAAGACACGGACCATTGAGCTGCGTAGCACAGCTACTTTTGAAGCTTTGCGTACCCGGCAAACTTCCGAGGAAAGCGGTGTGACGTCAACCATATGGTGGTTTGTGCGGGACACATTCTGTGGGCCCTGGTCATTGTCAACACTCTAAAGGTTCCGTAATTTTATTACAAGAAGCGTAAACCGTGCTTCATTGAAATCTTTAGCCTGCGAGAAATCTAAACAGCCTATCTATGTCTTTAGCGTGGTACTAAGCTTATCACGTTACGCTAGAAAACGGCAAAAAGAAAATAAGTAGGATGAGTTGAATATTTCACTACCATAAAAAATGGGCCGAAATCGCTGCTGCCCCTACGCTGATTCCCAAAGAAATGCCTGAGAAGTTTGCGAACCGGTTATATATAATAAAGCATGCTGAATGTAACCTCTCAACACTTCTGCGGGGTGAACATTCCCGAAAACCCTCTTCTCTCTGGTGCAAGCAGATCAGATCACTTAGCGTGTGCATGAAGGATGTACGCGCGATTAACGTAAAACAAGAGAGCCATTTCGTTGTGCGTTTTTATTTACCGCGAACGTGCGTTTAATCCCGCGGCGGATATATGGCGTTTCGTGCAAACAGCGGCATCGGTCCTTTGGGCCTCGCGTGACCGCGCACGTTGTGCCTACAGGGGCGATGATACCGTGCATTCACGGCCCGGTGATGTGGTAAGAGGACTGCACGTCAAGAACGGCGTGGCAGGCGTGGCAGGTCGAAGAACAGGACTGCAGCCCATGTGCGTCCACAGGTCTCCAAAACCGACGACAGGAGCATCCGAGGACGTCCAAAGCCCGCAACCGCACCCCGCCCGCCATCTGTCAGCGCTTGCAGGAGGTGTTTCCAAGCCAGTTTCCACCATTAGTGGAGCTCTGGCGGTTGCGAACTATGGTTAGTCCAAACCAGTCCAAGGTCAGCGCATGTACTAGAGAACTACCCCATAATGCCTCACGTATCACGTGTGATACGTCACGCAAGACTGCCTTTGAGAGCCCAACATGTCAACATATATCACGAACGACCATTATATCCTATGCGCTACATCCCCGAAAATAATGTTCCGATTTCGAAAGTTCCCGTAACCACCGCTTGGGGGTTCGACGTATTTTCAAAATGGAGCCGGCGATTTCAGCTCGGACTTTTTGCAGACCTTAAGCAAAACCTCAAGGTGAGTTTTAAACCTGCTATGCTTTAGAATGCGCCTAGTAAGGACTATACTCTGCTAACATAGTGTTTTAGATTCAGCCAATGCGTTTTGCTGTCGTGAACAAGTCGTTGCACATCTCCGTGTCCCGTATGATACTCTGGGCGTTTAGTGTAACTAAAGTGCTATGTACCATGTGTGATACAGTAATGTACAAAAACATACTTTTCTATAGTTATTATAATCTAAATTCATTCTTCTTTTACTTTTCAGCCAAGACAACACCCAGGAACATCTTGGAGAGCCTCGTTAAAGGCGACGTCAGTGATTTCAACGATAGCAGCGGTGATGAATTCATCGACGAAGTCTTGAGCATACGTCATGTTCAGAAACTGGCACACTCCAACGACCAGGACGATGAAGTATCTGATGAAGATGAAGAACCTGAAGGCGACGGGGACTGTCTTGCGGCCCAGGTGTCGACTCAAGACAACGTAGGGTGAAAGAAAATCTTGACAACAACCAAGACCTTCCTTTCACCGAAGAACTATTTGTGCCTGAAGACGTTAACAGTCTTTAGTATACTTTAGTCAGTTCATTATAAAATGCATAATAAAAACCGTTGCAGAACAAATGAACACTTACAGCCACCAGAAATGTGGATCTCCGATCACCGTCTGTGAGGAAGAAGTAGAGCAAATAATATTCATGTACCTCCAAATGGAGCTGATGGATGCAATATCAGTAAGATAACTGGGATTATATTAAGATGCTACTGGGACTATATTAATATGTATATAGTCCTGGGAATCTATTAAAACGATTTAAAATTACAAAAAAAAAAGATCGGGCAGGATCTGAACTCACCACTTCGGGATTGTGAGCCAAACGGTTTGCCGACTGAAACATTTAAAAAAAAAAATATTTTTCTGTTGTATACAAAAAAAAAGCAACTATTTTTTCTTTTTTTTTTAATCTTCCGGTGGGACATTGTCGTGTTCGGGCGCGGCGAATAGCACAAGACCGGCGCCTCTCCAATTCGGAAGTCATCACTAGTGGGTCCACGCGTCTCACAGGGAGCGCGACGTTAGCAGACGACAACGCCAAACACGGACGCGTCTGTTAGTTTGCGGCGGCTTTCGTCAAGTTTCAACATGTTTATCGCTTGGGGCTGGTTGGCGATCTACTAACGATGGCCACGGCTTTTACGAAGCGGACAGCCGCAGGGCGTATGCGAGCTCATCGGGTACGTAAGAGATGGCAGAACCCAATGCGGAGCGCAATTTCGTCTGCTACTTTTGCAGGGGTTGTGGAAACGTCAAAACGCCGAGCTCTGATTGGCTCTGATTGAAGGATAGTGGTATAGAACTCAAAACAAGCTGCCTGGAGGTCTACCCACTATTCTTCAATCAGAGCCAATCAGAGCTCGACCTCCTTCTGACGTCAGCGCAACTCCTGCAAAAGTAGCAGACGAACTTGCACTTTGCATAAGTTTGAGGCCGATCACACAACGAAAGCCGATAAGTACAAGGCCCGTCACACGTCGTTCTGTTCTTACCAGTCTGTGTCAGCAGGATCAAGCTCGCATTAAGTTTTTTTATTCATTCTTTTAGCTTTTGAATTAGGCGCTCGAAACTAAGTTTAACATAATATTTTCCCAAAAAACGCACTCAATGCTTTGCTATTATCAACAACACCGATCGAGTGTCCGCTGTCTCCGGAAACCTTGCGATAACCTTTTTGTAGTGCTCTATTCTAGACGGTGTTAAATAATTAAACATGCTCGATTGTCCCGCTGGCCTCGTTGTCGGTATTTTCTTTTTCCTTTTTTAATTCGTGTTTTTGAAAGGGAGTCGTATTTCTTGCTTTTGCTGTCGCTTTGCGCTAAACAAAGGGACTGCGGAGAGAGGCAAATTTGTGTCCATGCAACGAGAACGGTTTTTAAAAGATTGTCCCTCGCTCTCTTTCGCGCAAATGCATCGCGTTACTTTTAATTAGTTTTTAATCGTGTTCGCACCGCTGGTTGCGCAAAAATGACGCATCAATGCTGCCTTGAATGGGAGAAAGTTTCTTTGAGCTGATCCTCCCTTTCTCCGCCCTTTTATTCACAATCATTTCTCGCCTTGCTGGAACTAGGAAAGGAACAAAAATTAATGCGGGATAAGCAAGATGAGTGCGAGTTAATAAATTTACAATCAACCAAATACGTGTACAGGCGAGGGGCATATTTAAGATTCAGATATTATTTGTGTCAGCCTTTTAATAACCCCAGGCTTAGCAACCCCCCCCTTCGCCCCCCCCCCCTTGAGAAGAAAAAAAAAGAGGTATGCTGCCCTGTGACGTTCCTTTGTGACCACACTCAATACAGCCGGGATGACCGAGGTAACCCGAGCTTTTACTTTCTGTTTGTTGTTTCTTGATCTTTGAAACAAAACTGCTTTATTGGGAAATTTCGCTTATTGAGCATTAGTTATATGTACACGTAAAATTAAAGATTTCCTGCCATATTTCCGTAATTATTAGCTGTTTTATTGAATATATGAAGATGCGTTTTGATAAAACTTAGTAATTCCGTCAGAAGCAAATATGGTAATTTCATACATGGGTGTTAAAGAGATGCTGTACCGCACTTTGGATTTCACAAAAGAAGTCCGCAAAAGCGTTAAACGGGACGCTACGAACTTCAAAACATCACTCATACAATGACACCTCAAACGTATGGCCGTATTTTGGGCGGAAAGGGTGAGATCAAGCGAGGAAGGTGTCGTCACGATTCTCCTGAAACAGTTGAGAGTGGGGGAAGCGGCCTCGCTTCTCTCTTCCTCGCTTCGGTTCACCTGCTTGAGGGGACAAAGCGAAGAGGGGAGAAATGAGAATCGTCACGTAAGATGTCTCGTCGGCCTTGTTCAATCGTGCACTTCTTTTCTAAAACTATGACCATCTGTAAGATACATAACTGTATGAGTGGAGTTTTTAAGATTCTGCAGCGTCTCGCCTATCTCTCCAGCCTGGTTTTGTAAGATCAAAGTTTCGGTTCAGCACCCCTTTAAGAGTCCCTGGTCATCTTCCGACCGTTTTCACATTCATATGACATGAAATGTTTGCGGGGCGGAATGTTTCATTTCTTTTTCTTTGTTCACATCGAGCGACAATGTATCCGGATAAAACTTGTCAGGCGGACAGTCTTGCGTGTGCATTTGTATTAATTCTGATGATTGTTTTTAACTTTGAAATCTATCTCAATTTCGCGGTTTTAATAGGAAGTGTTTTCACTTCTAAACACTATTCCCAACAGTTTACTTTGTTTGAAAATGATTGGGCACATGTGAACGTAACCAATTTCCTTCTTGTAGAAAGAGCGTAGGAACGATACTAGAGACGGCACTCGCGCCACACAAAAAAGGTTGACCCGAAGTCGAAGCTGAAGCAAAGAAAACAGAACGTCACAGTAACAGGAAGGTTTCTTCAGGTTCTGGCACGAGCCCCACCTGATAAAGATTGACGCATGACAGAGTCTCTTTGATGATGAGATCACGGCAAAGGATCACGTTCCGGTGAAAGGATAGAATGCTAGCAATGCAGATCAACTTTTTCAAAAGCCGTCTATGTTTGTTTTTAAGTCGGGAGATGTCAAAATACCCCTCTTGTTATTTTTGTTAAGTGTAATTGTTGTGAATAACGTTATCAGACACAAATAAAAGTATTATTTCAGGAATTTTGGCGCTGCCAAGGCGCACGTTATTCATGTTAACAAGCTTAAGACGGGATCACACCGCTGGTATGAAATAAACTCTATTTAAGGATAGGTTATGAAAACCCTTAATAGCCACAAATACGGCAAATAAATATTAGAAACTTAACAAACGCTTTTATAACTTGAGCTTAAAATTGCCAATAAATCTTTTTGTTTCTTGCTTTGTGGCCAGATCTACATTGTAAGACACTGCTACTTTCTATTTATGTTAATGCTAAAAACCATAGTTATTTCTTTTTTAAATTTCATTTATAATTGTTTTACAAAAACCTGAATAACATTACTTTTTTCTATTTGATGCTAGGGGACCTTAAGTATGTTGTATACAGCTTTACACATCTCTAACAAAAGCGGCAATTATACAGGCCCCGATACGTCCCAGAGTATTGCATCTTAAGCATTATTGTGTGGTACGATGATTGAAGAAATGTTTCAAGAGCTGAAACGCATCACTAGTCTCCCGGAATAAAATGTGCCCCGAGAAATTGGACCGAACCTCTTCCTTGCCATTTTCGGGAACTTGCGATATTATCTTGACGGTGTAGTTGGAGGCAGCCGTGCACAGAACTGTTATTTAACGCAGGCTCCTGAAAAATCCGTTCTTCATCGTCCCTGTCGTTGTAAGCTCCTGCATCGTTCTTAGAAGCGGGCGCATGTAACCCCGGACACCAATTAATCGCTGACAATGACAGATGCCCTTCATTTGCTTCGGTCTCGCTGGGGGATTAAACAGCGCCCAAATACTCCATTACGGCTACTAAAAATGGCCAAGATAAAATCTACCGCTACCAATCCCGCGAAAAAATATTAAATTAGCAACATTAGAGTTCTGTCATCGTAAAGAAGATGCAGGTAGATATTCAGTACTGATTACTCCACGTCAGCTGCAGCTCCTTAGTATGTTAAAATGCGTACATGTTGAGTTTTAGTTCGGGGGATATTAAGGAATACGCTTTCAATACATATAAAAAGAGGCCACATAAAAACTTTTACAATTTTATTTTATATCAAATGTTTCCCGGTGAAACATTTATTTTGCGACTGCTCCTCGGGAATTATAAAAAAATATTTTTAATGAGGAACCATAAAGTCAGCGGAGTTGACGTACTAAAGAAATTAATATGGGTGTGCAGCAAATAGTGCGTTGCTGCCTTTTTGTGAATTTGCACGTTTTTAATGCAAAAGGATTAACTGTCGGATCCCGAAGATTTCGTCGAACGCCGTTTGATCGAACGCCGTGTCATCAAAAAAGTAAATGTTTCATCGAACGCCATTTCATCGAACTGATGACGGCCGTGTTATCGAAATTTTTATTGTTATTTCTTTCCTTTTTTATTACAGATGACAACGCAGGGTATTCTCTCGGGTTTTTGGGTCGTCCTTTGCTCAAGCAAATTTTTTCGGCCATTTCTTTTCCGTTTTTGAAAGTACTCGCCCGCTGGTGCGTCCTAGTGCGAGCGTATAGTTTTGCACTTATCCAGTGCGAGTGACGTACCTATAAAACTTCGTGTATGTGTGTGTTGGGGAGAAGAGGGTGGTGGAAATCCTGCGAGTGACACAGCTCTTAGTGCGTTTTACCACGTCGAAGCTTTCTTACGCTTTACAGTTATGTAGCTGGAACTGCGGCGTGTCCTCCGTCGTGGCATCGAAACGTTTGTCTGTGAGAGCAGAATAAAGAATGACTTCAGGATGTCTCAGATTTTATTTACAGAAACCTACTGTACTCATACGACAATTGCCCAGTGTTTCAAATGATGAGCAATCGCTTTCAGGGAGTCCTCCACTGCCATATGACGTCGGTTCTCTTAGAGACGGGGGATTTTGTCATTTCTTCCCTCCGTAGCTTTCTTCTGACGAAAGGGCTCTTTACTGCGCAACGTCACCTCGAGCTTGTCCTCAGTCAGCTGATGTTCGAATGCGATGCATGTCACAAACTTCCTAAACCCAGGATGTGTTGCCCCGACGAGCTTCAGGAAGCGTGATTGCTATTCTTCGACGCTGTTGTTTCCTCTTGGTTGACCCTGATTCATAGGAGGTTGCACAAACCACTGCAGAGGCTAGGGGGAAGAGAGGTGAAGCGCGAGTGACCAAGCCGTTTTGTATAGTCCTTGATTTTCCCAGAACGTAGTTTTTTTAGAACCACACCAGAAGTCGTCCAGCCTCTACTGGAAAACGGGGCTTGATTTCCTCATATCCATCTGTGCAGATATGAAAATAAATTAGGTGTCTTCATTTGCCCAAGCTAATTATAGATATCCAATAGTTATGCCGCGGTGTAAAATGAAACAAACCCGGCGTATTCGATGAGAGGGCAAACAGGACAGGGCACACAACTCCCGCACCAAGCCCGAGAGGATGGCATCGTTCGCATACTGTTCTTGAAGTCCCGTCTTCTGTACCTGTCTAAACACGTTCTGAAACAGATGAAAAAAAATCGTGCAGAACGGTTGCTTGAAAGACCTGACGCAACGCGTTTATTGCTGCGGATCCGAAGTCTGGCGACAGCACGTATCCATATATTAGGCATGTGAGGACAGGAGCCTGCGTAATGAAAGGTTCATTCAGTAACATAAAAAAACCGGCCACAAAAATGAACAGCAGCGACGTGTGTACATAGAACACCCCCTCCTTGCTCCCCGCACCCCGCCCACTCTTCTCCGACTTTCGTTGAACAGGCGCAAGTAGGTGTCATGTTTTTGTCGACAGCAAGCTCGACGTGCGACTGCGAGACGAGTGTCGTGAGAAGTTAGTAATAAAACGTGCAACGTCGTATATCGAAAGTTTCTCGCCCGGCGTTGATTTCACCCGTACTCCACGCAACTAGTGAGACGAAGTATAGGTCCGTCATGGCCGGGAAGTTCAACCTGTGGGGGAGATCGTGGGAAGATAATTTAAACAGGTCAACTGAGAGGAGATCACATCGTCAACAGGAGAGCACAGAAATGTCACACGCGGTTATTATTACGGAGTTAAGGTTGAAGTTATGGTGCCGCCTAGCACTTGGCAACTGTTTGTTATATTACTCAGAACTAGGACAAAAAGTTTCTTTTCTTTTTTCAGCCATAAAATAAAATATATGAGGACTGGGAACTATCCAAATCTGATTCAAAAGGCATTCGATTAAACGGCGTTCGATGAAACGGCTTCGATGAAACGGCGTTCGATGAAATGGCGTTCGATGAAATGGCGTTCGTGTAAACGGCTTCCATGAAACGGCGTTCGATGAAATGTCGTTCGTTGAAACGGCTTCGATGAAACGGCGTTCGATGAAACGGCGTTCGATGAAATGGCGTTCGTTGAAACGGTTTCCATGAAACGGCGTTCGATAAAACGGCGTTTGATGAAATGGCGTTTGTTGAAACGGCTTCCATGAAACGGCGTTCGATGAAACGGCGTTCGATGAAATGGCGTTCGTTGAAACGGCTTCCATGAAATGGCGTTCGATGAAACGGCGTTCGATGAAATGTCCGGCTCCCGCCGAGCCTGCGGAGTCGGGGAGCGTGATGCAACCGCCGGAGCGCCGTATGAAAATGGAAGACGTGGTGCGCTGCTTGTAGGAATGAGCTGCATGTAGGAATGCTTTCGCATTCTTACACAATAGCAATTTAAAGTTTCTTCAGCGAATTTGGGTTTCTTAAGTTTTATTCTCTAAAATTGTTAAACTCTTCGCAGCTTCTTAAACATACTTCGTGGGGAAAATATTTCTATCTCAGCATGTTTCTCCCGACTGCTCAAACAAGTTCTGCTTCATCTTTTTGTCTTCCATGACCAAATTGATTGTTGTGAAACGTCAAAAGTTTTCTCTCATACGGAGAAACATTTTCCGACGTTGTACAACAATTGATGTACTCTTAAGTGAAATAAATGTTTTTTTTTCTCACTCAGAAGTGAAAGAAACATCTTTTTCGCTGCGAATTGAACGTATGATTCTCCGTCACGCGGTAAATAAGGAGTGGTTAATACTTGCGCTTGAGTGAATCAACGATTCTACTTTCCAGGTATGTGCAGAAGAGTAAAGCGGTACGTCAGCTTATGTGATTCTTGACAGCGCTGAAAAACATTATCCTCACATCCTGCTAGATTCATCTATCCCCTAAATCCTACAGAACACCCCTGGATAGCTGGATAGCTAATGCTCTTTACGACCACGGCCGTTTCAACTATAAAAAAAAATATTTGAATTTCTGCCTCCCCACTTAAAGGGGGGGGGAGAGGGGGGCGGATACTTGTAATGACCAGTCCAGGAAAGAAGACGAAACGGTCACAATAGGCACGCGAGCTACGGAACAGCATCGACGCCAGATGCCATCGAATGGTGCAGTTGTTAATTTGTAAAGATTTTAAATGAAGTGGTACGTACAACACCGCGCCCCTCAACTATAACCTTTATCACTTTTGCATAAAGAGTGATAATTGATTACAAAAACGAAGTGGTTAGTCGACGCAGTTGGCTCCTTTAGGTACACGACACAGCCAAGAGTCGAATAGCCTGTTTTTTTTTGTTTTTTTAAATGTTTATCTGAGCTTTCCTAAGTGTCAACATCCTTGAAACTTGTTTTTTTTTCTCATTTGACCTTTCGTTATTGTGATTTGTGTTTTTATGAAGATGCAACCATTTCAAGAGTAAAGAGCACAGTCATCTACTCCGATACCGTTCCTTGAGGCTGGTATTCTTGAAATGAATATACACAAAGGCGGTACAAACTTTTATTTTAAGTGTAGCTAAAGAAACTTTAACAAACACGAGTCAGCCATAAAAACAACACTAAACTATTTGTTAAACAACTTTGGCTACACAAATAGTTTATTATCTTCGGCTAGTAAAACAATTATTAAAATTTTTTTAGTTCAATAAATGCAGCCTTTCAATATTAATAATTAAAAGATACAAAGGCTTTATTTTCTGCTTTCTCGGAATAATGTTAATTGGTCAATTGTTAACGCATCAGAAACCAAAAACAGCAAATTTTGCGGTGTAAGCAATGTCGTCGTTTTTTATGTAAAAATAAATTGACGAGATCTAAACGTTTTATAAACATTTTCATGTGTATTTCAATTCCAAACAAAAAATCATAAAAAAAAATTCAGCTGAAAACAAAAAATGAGCGACGAACTTTAAGTTGCCGGTTTCAATTTTGTCGCGCGGAATATTAACATTCCAGGCCGCGCTTACGCATGAAGATTGTTGCTCTCACTCGCTCTCTCCTTCAATGTGTATATATTTGTTGCGAACACATACGTATGGATATGTAAATCTGCACGGAAGCGTTAGTTGTGAACGTGGCCGGCACTGGCCAGATCGGGCGTTCGGAGAGGGGGAAGCGCAGGCGCATTCCTCGTGAAGAAAGAATTGAACATAAACGAGAAGAAAGAATTTTTGGACCGTTAGCTTCCAAGTCCGAACTAGCGCCTTTGCTTATAATGTATATGCTATTTAATTCAATGTTCATTTGCAAGAAGAGCAACAGGAGCAAAATAGTATATGTCCAGCTATTTGAACGTCTAGCTACGTGGAACAAGCCCGGCTACTTAAAACTGATAAGTATCGTGCCATTCTGTTTGATAGTAGACTTTCTGAAATTAGTTTTTTGTTTAAACTTACACCTTGCTTGGGATTGAATTACGTTCATTTCTTTAAAGATGACTAGTCCAATATGTTTCGCCGCCAATATAAGGTAAGGCGGAGTCGAAATGAGACGAACATTCTTAAATCGATCCTGTTTTCCTTGTTCTTTTTTAATTGCGAATCGAAAGAAGCAATTTACAAACATATTCTTTTTTGGGGTTGGAATTGCGGTTAGTAAAAAGAACTACAACATATTCATTGATGATAAAAGGTCACAAATGTCTTATTTGGTCAATACCCCCGAGGCAAACGGGACAGTTGGTGAGGCAGCATGGGACACCCTGTCAAATTAAACAGACAGCTCAGTTCTTGCACTCGGAACATTTGAAGTATACCCTGTGAGCCCCTACGCATCTTTTGTGAGCCCACTTTTTGCACGTAATGCATTGGATCCGCCCAGAACGGGGTGCTGTTTTGCTTCATAACGTTTTGCACACCAGGCATTCTTAGTCACATTCGCTGGTCGCGCATTTTACAAAGCGTTACCGCCTTGTCGGCTTATTCCGTGAAAAAAAAAGTTCAGATACTCTACTTCACCGTGAATAATCTTCCTCTTCGGTTTCATTTGTTTCACAATAAGTATTTAATCTCTTTTGCTTACCCTTGTACACAAACCCAAAGAGTGACTTCTCTATACAAAATATTGTCCCGATGGACAGACGATGAGGCAGGCGAAAACGCAAAGAACTAAGATTTAATGGGGCGAACTTGTGCCAGAAACAAAAAAAGAGAAAAACACACGTCGAGAAAGTAGCAGCCTAAGCCGACGGCGGCAGCAGCAGGCGATGGTACGCTGGCGTAACTGAAGTCCCTTGATACTTCTTTTACAAGTAACGACAATCAATACAAAGTTCAACGCACATTTCGCTGGAACAAAATGGCGGCATTCAGTTCAAACCTCTGCTGTGCACCGCCATTCGCTTCCTAAATCGTGCACCGTCACGCAGTCGGTGCTTCAAAAAATTTCGCTACTTGTAGGAAGCTCTTATCTAAGGACATAAGGCGTAACAGCTGGCTATCGCGAGATAGAATCAGTAAATGAATCGGCAATACGGCGCTCGTCTCTTCTCGTCATCTCGGATATTCGATCCTACGTTCAGGAAAGTGCTAGACCGAGACTGATTAGACAACGTCATTCTGGGGCCCTAATCTGGACACCTGGCGAGAACGTCGGCGAGTAATTCGGCGGCTATGATTGGCCGGCGCCAAGGTCAAGTGCGGCGTCGGCCAATCATGGCCTCCAAATTTCTCGCCGACTTTTTCGCAAAGTGTCCAGATTAGGGCCCCTGGCATCCTTATCGTTTACGCTCGGGGTCAGAGTGTACGCGAATCAGATGAACGGGAGAAGCGTATCATCTCGATCATGCACGCGGCATTAGTTCGCCCTTTAAAAGCGCTTCGCCCCGATCCAACACAAAACAAAATCAAACCATGGCAAGCTAAAAACGTTCTCTGGAAAACAAAAAGACCTCAGTGCTACCGAGCGTAGAACAGCTTGAGTCCAAAGACGCAAACCTCCTCGGGTGGTGGTCGGTGTCGTGATGATGTTTGCATTCCGTCGGGGACCACTTCGTAGTTGAGTTCCCCGTGGCAACGAATTCCCTTGTATGGTGCGGAGTACCGTTACAACAGTTTTTCGCCGAGGCCGTGGCGACGAATGGGTGTCCACATCTAATGCCCCTGAATAAAAAAGGCAGCGATACCTTCACTCTCCTCCTCTGACAAGCACACCTTTTATCTTTATGTCTTTCTCTTTTTACACCCGCGCGTTGAATGTAACGCCGTCTGGTTTTCTCCAAGATAGCAGGCGGTCTTCCTATACATGAACCAACGAGGTAGAGGGGCTTAGAGCGATAAACCAGGGTTCCGGTCTGCACTCGAAAGTGACCCTCATAAGGCCGCTGCCATTGTACGCAAAGTTTACCACTCGTCACGTGACCAAACCAAATACGTGACGTCACAGGAAAGATGGCAGCGCCCAGGCAGTGGCTGGCCCCAGCTGGATCGGAGCATTAGCCGGAGCTTGTCGGATGCTTTGTTCGTTGTCGTTCGTCCCGGCGAGTTGATTTCAGACGTCGAAGCCGTCATGTGAGGCCGGTCGAAAACGACTTCAGAGTTCAGCGTGGTGTCTCACGTAGGTATAACGTGAAAATACGGAGGACGGGTTTGCATTTCGCTGGTGACCGAAGCTGATATTGCCACAGAAGAGACAATCTGCCCTACGTTGCTCGAACCTCGAATTAAAAGGCGACGTTTCTGTGCTCTCGTTGACCATCGGAATCTTCGAGGTCAACAGTGAAGCCTTGTGCAATATATTTGGATAGTTTAGCGACAGAAATGGCGTGAGTCGTGCTTGGCAGTGTGCAATCGTGGTGCCACTTCGTTCAAATGACCGAAGGTTCACTTTGGTTGTGCGGCGCACCGGAAAGCTGCCTTCAAGCTGGTAGTTCCCGCGCCGTGCTTTAGGTGATGCTGTGCTTCCTAAATAGTTCTGGCGTAGACATGCACTTTCACGGAGCACAGGTGTTGCAGTTGGTATTGATTCCGCTGGTCTGTCGGACGTTTCGTCGACAAAAAACGTTTCATCAACACAAGTTACGCGAATTGCAAACTGTATGGACGTTTCATTGCGCGCCCAGTCCACCCGTTCACGCCCCTTTGCGACAACAGTCTGCAGCGGCTCATTACCAGAAAAGTGATCCCACATCCATTTCAGTTTAGTTCGTCCACGGCAGTCGCCCAACCCCGAAAGAGAGGATTTATTCGGACAGAATTCCACTAAAGCAATGCAGCTTCTTTAGTGGTCAGGATAGACTCTCTTCTGTCCGTTTTGTTATATTGTCGCGAATGCTTGCTCCAGTCCTGCCTTCTATCAATATTTACTATTCTGGAAAGTTCCAGGCCATGCTCAGCTGTCATCGTATGTTCTGGTGGAGGTGCTGGGTACTTTATCCATAGCCCTTCACTCTGTGTGCACCCTGGCGGCTCCTCAGCCGAGTTGCCCGATAACGGGACACGGGTGGCAGACTATCCCGCGTCTTAAACCCCCGGCGAGCTGTGAACCAAGTCCTATGCCGAGCCCGGCAGAAAAACCGCAAGACGAGCGAGTACCACAAGGGCGAATCTCAGAAATACACCACGAAGAACCTGAAATCCGAGCCAGTCGCTGCCACCAGCAAGAACCACCGCAATTCAGTCTTTTGCCAGAAAAACCGAAGCTGACTAAGCAAACAGTGACGAACCTGTAGCAGCAAACCGCGTCCGCTCCCACCATTGTTTGCATGCCCGTCGCGTCCCACACTCCGATGCCTTTTCAAGCTTGGTGTATGAAGACGTCGAGGGCTGGATTGAACAATATGACCGTGTCGCCCGCCACAGTGGGTGGACAGACAACCAGCTCCTGCAGATCCTATACTTCTCGTGGAAGAAACTGGTTTGAAAACCACGAATCCTCCTTAACGTCGTGGGAAGTTTTCAAGATCGAGCTGAAGTGCACGTTCATCAGCCAACACTGACGAGAGAGAGCCGAATTCCTGATTCTGTCCGAGACACGGCCCCAAACAAGAGCGTCGTCGCCTTTTTGGAGGATGTTTTGCGCCTGATCGGTCACCCACACCAACCCTGATGCTACAGAAGACAAGAAGCTAATAATCCCATGTCCCCCATGTGAGGGTCAACACCTTCGGCAGCCTTGTCCGCAACCCCACGACAACAGTCGAAGGATTCATATCACCGAGGCTTCCAGCATTGAATCTACACTGCAGGCTCAAGCCTGTCACTATAAACAACTCCCCAGCGTCTCGAAACTCAAGTCGTCCAGCTGCAACTTCGGCGCCAGCCTCTTCAGCAACCGCAACATCCCCGACGTTGTACGGGAGGGGATCAGGAAGCTACTTCCTGCCGTCAGTTGCCCGACATTTTGATTGCCAAGACTGTTTCGGAACAAGTTCGACAGGCCTTTGTACCGAAGATTTCTTAGAGCGAAGCGGCATCTGACGAACCGAGGGCGACTTATGCCAAAATGTCACGACGACCGCCACCGGCGACCCGTTAGTGTTCAATGCCAATTCGGCGAAACACCCCAACGCCGAAGCATTCACTACATCGGGAAGAACCAGTCTAGATCCGCGCTGAACAAAGTACCTAGAGGGAAACGGAGGTGCTGCGAATGGTCCACAGAAAACCACTCTGCTACCACTGCATGAGGCCGACCATGTCTACTGGAGGTGCCCGTACCAATGAATTAGCCTGCAAGGGTTGGTGCCGAATGACCCTCCACCACATCTAGAGGAGCGTCCGCGGGACATTGAGGATTATCTTCGGCGGCCTTTGCCCCTGGTGCCGACATTATCCCGAAGCTCCTGATCCCCATCACCTCGACGGGAGGTAAGCACGACAAGGAAATGAGCGGCAATGCAAAACCAATTGATTCGGTGTCGGTGGTCGTCTAAGGACAATACCTAATAATTTGCTGACACCAATTATCTGTGTCCACGCAGCGAAGCACACAATTTCCAACTTTGAGGGAGAATGCCGCTGAGTGAAGACGGCATCAGTCGGTCAAAGTTACCACTCGACCAAACTGAACACTGACGGGCCAGGAGCGTCATCCGACAACAAAGGGCACAGGTACTACGACTGAACACCTGACACAAGACTGTCGCAGGAAAAACTCGTTATGGGACAATTTAGAAAGAACCAATATTTATGTAATGAAGTGGAAATAAACATATTTCATACACTAACCAAATAAGCATATTTCTGCTCGCCTTTACTCCTTTAGAGTCTATACAAAGAGAATTGTGCTCACCGCACGTGCTGGACCTTTTGAGGACACTCGCATCATTGACCCCTCAATATTAATTGATGGGACATACCAGACTTGCAACATTGGGCTGCACTCGTTCCACTTCTCCTGAACATGTGGCGCATCTGAAAACTAACTCCATTAATGTGAAAATGTTGTATATTATTTTTTCCCTCCAAGGGCCTTTGTAGGCTTTGCTGAGAGGACACACATGATAATAAGATCAAAACATGCTGACATTAATGAGCACAAAACGGGCCCAGCTACCGAAAATAAAAACTACTCTCGTAAGAAATAATATTGCTGTAACTTGATTGCAAAAACAAACACACCTCTGAGCATCTAGTTTAATAGTATGTGTATATGCATTGTTATATAGCAGGACACTTCCTGTACGTATGAAACAATAGACCCTTTGCAAAACCCCATCAAGCAACATAACTGTCACCAATTGTTTTTCGGCGTAAAGCGCACGAATGAGCCCCAGTTCACGTCGAACGCTAATGCAGCATTCGAGTCCAATAGGCGCTGATCCAAGTTCACAGTGATGGCTGACATAACATTCTTGTCGAACAAATGCCCAAAGTATGAAGGCCTTGGGAAATTAAAGTAGTAACTACTGTAATTCGTTACATCACAATTTGGCAAACAGCGAAGGCTACAGTCTCGGTCAGTCAGTATGCACGTTGGAGAGAGGCACACGACAACATATCACCAGAGTGCTCATCTGCACAGAGTCACACACCTTCACTCAGTCTCTCTGATTGGCTTGAGGGGCTGTGGCGGTTGCCCTTTTTCAAGTTTAGGTGAAACAAAGTATAAGCGGCCCACTCTTTTGAAAAAAGTCTATTAAGAAACTGAAAGGTATGGTAGTCAACATTTTTCAACAAGACTGCTCTTCGGGCAAGGGATGAACACAAATTTCAGTCATCTTGTCCAGGTAATTAGAACAAGTAAATAATTGACAATGCACTCTTGATTAAAAACATTTTTGCGTGCAATTAATCCTACGAAAGAGGAAAATGTACGGTTAATCTTCTACTTTCAAGTAGCATTACATCTAACGAATTGCTGACATGTGTGGTTCTATATCTGGACCTCTAAAGAGTGGGGCTGCATTCTTCTTTAAAGATTCTAGATGATGGATTATACAACCATCTAAGAGGAGTATGATCATACACATGGAAGTTACTGTGGACTATTGATACCGTTCGGCAAGGTAAGGAGCCTATTATTACTATTTTCAAAGGGACATCGGATGCAACATTTTGTGCACTGATAAATCGAAAATATGAAGGCTTGCTGCGTTCTGAGTTCCAAGCGCACAAATAAACTGTTTTATGAACATAAGTAATTAACTTTTTCCGAATGATTAGTTCGAATGCGTTGTAAGAATTTGCGTGCAATTCAATTAGGCAGACGCCAGCTTTTCACTATAAAAAAGTACTGCGATCCAATGTAGAATCGTCGATTAGCACAAAAAATTAAAGATCTCAGGAGCTTCCTCGCTAAAAGTTGCTATGGTTATTCGGTGACGCAGGGCTGAAACAACTTCCCCTATGCCCTAACGCGACGTATACCTTTCGCTTTGATTCTCAGACATTCCAACGTTCAAACGAAACTAAGTGAATGTAAAAATTTCATGCTAAAAGCACTTAAAGGTCTGTCGATCCTTGAACACATCCGGGAATCCGAGCGCCGGTACGGCGATACGGCTGATGCTGTCTCACAGGTACTAATATCCAGATGATCCAGAGCGATTTTGCGCAAAAAGTGTATAAAGTCCAATTCCTTCATATTTTCACATCATGCCTGCATCAGCGAGCACGAATAAGGCCGAAGTCCTCGGAACGCAGTTGCGCATCACGGATACCGCGCACCGAAGAAACTCGCATTCGCCAGCTCCTGGCACTGCCATCTTACCGGTGACGTCACGGCTCTTGGGAAATCACGTGACGAGTGGTCACATTTGCGTACAACGTGGCGGCAACCGGGGGGTGCCACTTCCGAGCTTCCGTTTTATCGCGCCCTCTACCTCGTTGACACGAACTCATTTCTGTTACGTCACGGCGCGGTGGTGGCGCGTCGGGCGCAGATCCGGCGGTCTGGGGCTGTGGGCGGAAGCCGCCATGTGGCACGTGCATTCCTGTGTTACTTTGGAAGGAACCGGACAAAAACCCGCCTTCTCGTCAAAACGCCGCGACAGGGGCTTTAATAAAAGAGTCGGGAAAGGTTCGAACGTCAGCTTTCATGCGTTTTCTGCCTGCTCGGTTCGTCCGAGAACGTGAACATGCAGGGGCCGTGAGAAAGGAAAAACAGACGCCGTCGGATCTCGATTGCTTGGGCGGAAGGCACTTTGGATGGAATTCGCGGATACTTGTGGTCGTCAGATTTATTTGTTCTGTTCCAACACGAACGCGAGAAAACCGTCAAGTTGCACGGACCACCGGCGGACTGCGTTCAGTGCGTCATCACGTTCAAACGGCCGCCTCATCGTTCGAGCTATCGTCTGCTCTCTCAAACATTTCTGCTTGTCGTCTGCTCGTTCACACGACAGCGGCCCCTAGACCAAACGTTGACCCGGTAATTGCGATAAGAAGTGCAGGCCTAAAAAGACGTTTAAGTTTGAAGGTTGCTTCGGGTAAGTAGGCTTGGTGTAAGCTGTAGATATAGGGAGATGTTGATAATTGTTACCAGTGGCCATCACCGACCTGTTATGCCTCTTTCACTCGGTTCGAGTCTGCTTGCAATTTTCAGTATCGACGTCGACATCTCAGCTACGATACAGGCATTTGCAGCCCGAGCGACGTCATGACTGAAAATAGCGAGCAGAACCTCACCATGTGACTCAGGCTTTAGCATCCATTCTGCGGCGTCCACGCGGAATAAATCGCCGCATGTTACATTATTCACGCCGAGCTTTGAGGTGTAACTAGCCTCGTTAATTTCGCTGAGGCCACTCAAGTAGTCAGACATTGCCAGGAAGAGGTAGAATCAACAATTCCAACACTAGAAAGAGCGCGGGGATTCACACCGACGCCGACAACATCCCATTCCAATATTTGTTTATGGGTGACGGCGAGCTTCTTGCCCACAACCCCATCGCGCATGCGCGGCGTCGGTGGCTTCCGCTAGGGGCACTCCGGTTTGTATGTAAACATGAGTTTGTATGTACTTGAGTCAGAGTGCTATCAAATGCTGAAAGACACGCAAATACATACAGACAGGCTAAAAGCGCGCTGTCACGGTCTACTAGCCTCGAAGAATGTGGTCAAAGAAAGAAGATGAAAACCGTGACGTTGCACAGTCGGCGTTATTTGATTGGCGACATGAGCTCATATCATGCACTGCACTCCGACAGCATAGGCATTCCTTCTCCCTCCTCCTCTGACGCATGCATCTTTATGTTTTACTTTTTTACACCTGCGCGTCGACTGTAGCGCCGCCTGGTTTGGCCCTAGATAGCAGGCGGCATTGTTCAAGGACCCTCTCCCATCGCTTTCCCCCTTTCCAATGTGGAGCCCTTCACCCTCCCCCTCCTTCACCTATATACCCAAACTTCGGGTCAATAAATGTTGTTGCTAGTTGGAAGTCTTCGTTGTCCGTTCCCCTTTTGTGTATCTTCCTCATGTTTATGTCGCTACTTTTCCGTATAAAAGGGTTTTATTCACACCCACACCCTGTCTCGGAACAGGAAGTGAACGTCCCGACGACGAAAATTGTATATCGCCGCCACCGTCGACACGCTACTGGTCTTGAATTCAGAGTCGGGCGAGCTGGCGGACTTCCTGGCCCTTAGCGCCACTACCTGGGCGTCGTCGCTCCTCGCTCCAATCGTCAGCTGGTTCGTGGGGCAGCATCGCGTCCAGCATGGTCATTACTTTCCCACCATGTACCAGCTGGAACGGTGTAATCCCAGTGGTCTCTTGAACTGCCGTGTTGTAGACAAACGTGACGTAGGGTAAGACCTCGTCCCACCCCTATCAAAAAGGAACATCAGAAACTTTTTGATGGACGGTCGCATTTTGGGGCATTGATTGTCTGATGGTTTGACGGTGTGATGTTTTGATGGCTTGATGGTTTCATGATTTATTTATTTATTTTATTTATTTATTTTAAAATACTGCCAATCCCCGAAGGGATTATTGCAGGCATTGGTACATAATAAAAAGATACATGTGAGGCATTTAACAACGAATGAACAACACTTCTCGTCATTCAAAACATCTAATAATTACGAAAAAAGTTCATCTTCGACTGCATTGATAAATGATTCAACAGTGCCGTGACTGAACACGTGTGGATCAAGGCTGTTCCAGATTCTGATAGCAGAAGGAAAAAATGAGTGTTTAAAAGTGTTATTATGAAACGAATAGTCAACAAGAGCATGGCTGTGCTTGTGTCTAGTCGGTCTTGTGTTAGACAATTGAACGTATTTGGATGAGTCAATCTTAAACGCGCCTTGTAAAAGAAGGTATAGAAATTTTATACGATTTAATGTTGCGCGGTCGGTAATGGTCTGTAAACCTGCTCTTTTCAGAAGCTCTGTGGGGGAGTCAAAACGACCATACTTGTGATAAACAAACCTAATTGCCTTTCTCTGAATGCTTTCAAGTGTGTTTATGTTTATCTTCGTGTGAGGGAACCAGGCAATATTTGCGTATTCGAGCACTGGACGTATAAGGGTTTTATATGCAAGGAGTTTTGTTTCAGAGGACGAACATTTTAAGGTTCTCTTCAGAAAAAATAATTTCGTGAGAGCTTTATTGAATACATATTTTACGTGTGCGTTCCAGTTAAGATCAGATGTTATCAAGACTCCTAGGTACTTATACTCGGTTACTCTATGCAAAGGTTCGTCTTTAAGGCTATATTGAAACTGGGAGACATTCTTTTTCTTTCTCGTCAAACTCATGGCGACTGTTATTTCTTTGTTAAGCACCATTTGCCAGTCATCACACCAGTCGGAAATCTTTTCAAGAGATTTGTTTAGTAGGATGTGATCATCTTGGTTCTTAATTTCTTGATAAATGATACAATCATCAGCGAATAATCTTATGTTAACATCAATGCCATCTGCTATGTCGTTTATGAAAAGAAGAAATAAAAATGGAGCTAAAACGGAACCCTGTGGGACGCCGGATACTACAGCAACTGGTCGCGTACTTTGTCCCTCGTAATAAACAAATTGGAAACGATTTCTTAAGTAGTCTTCAATCCATGCAATAATCGGTCCTTCGCCCATAACGTGTTTAAGTTTTATTATCAGTTTGTCGTGGGAAACGCGATCAAACGCTTTCGAGAGATCCAAGAACACTGCATCTACCTGACTTCTGTTGTTTATGCCCATCGTGAAATCGTGAAGAATCTCAATTAGCTGTGTAACTGTCGATAGTCCACTTCTAAAACCATGCTGATGTGGGAATAAGATATTGTTTTTTTCTACAAATGATGTCATGACTTTGAGAATAATATGCTCTAGAAGTTTGCAGCAGGTGCAAGTAAGTGATATGGGCCTAAATTTGAGGCTAGAGTCTTTTCGCCAGATTTATGTATAGGGATTACTTTCGCAACTTTCCATTCGGCGGGTACCGAAGAAAGGAAGAGAGATTTGTTAAAAATTAGCGCTAAGTACTTGCTAACCCATTCGGCGTATCTTTTAAGAAACATATTCGGAATTTCATCAGGACCGTTACCTTTTTTGGTGTCTAAATTGAGTAAAAGTGCAAATATGCCTGGTTCCGTAACTATTAGGCTTCCAAGTCCTTCAGCAGTGTTGCGTTGTGGTAGAGTTAAACCGTCATTACCATCATCAGCTGTAAATACCGACTTAAAATAATTGTTAAATCCATCAGCCATTTTTTGTTTCTCTATGGAGCTCATACAGTTCATTTGAGGCTTTTTTGGGTTAACGTGGTTCCAAAATTTCCGAGGTGACGTTTTCATGAACTCGTGAAGGGTCACATTATAATACTTATGTTTGGCTTCTTTAATTTTTAATTTAAGAAGTTTAGAGTGCTCTGAAATCTTTGCTTTGTAGTCGGTGTTGTCCTGGATAGAGTGTATTTTAGATGATTTTCTTAGCCGCTTGAGTTTGCGTTTCAGGTGGATAATTTCTCGCGTGATCCATGGGTTGTGCTTTCTTGTTATTTTTTGTTTTTTGGGGACGAACTGTGTAACGCAGTGCATGACAATTGATTTGAACTCGTTCCATATGTCGTCAATACTGACATCTATCTCATCACAAAGTTCACGGAAATCATAAAATCTATGGGCAAGGTAGGTTAATATACACGCGTCATCGGCACTGTTGAAATCAAGTACAGTTTTGATGGTGCCGTATGAGAACCTAGATGTACGTATAGGTATGGTGCATATAACTGCTTTATGGTCAGATATGCCCGTTACTACTTCAACATCAATTTGCCTCTGAGGGAAGTGGTCACTAAGAAATACAAGGTCAAGCAAACTGCTGTTCGTTCCCTGAACCCGTGTTGGCTCTCTTACGATTTGTGACAGATTAAACGCGAATAAAATGTCTAATATTGCATCAGATGTAACAGTGCCAAGTTGCAGCGAATCCCAGTTTACCTCAGGTATATTAAAATCGCCAGCCATTATAATCCTTTGATTTTTAATGTGTTGTTGCATGTAATCATATAAGTTGTACAGACACTTGTGGTCGGAGTTTGGAGGCCGATAAACAACACCTACAACAACAGAATAATGATCGAATGACACTTTGCACCATAAGGATTCAACATCTTTCACATCAGGCATATGTTCGTAGGGGATACCTCGTTTTAGAAGTATTGCTACTCCGCCACCTCTAGTCGTTCTGTCTTTTCTCAGGATGATGTAATTTGGTGGGACAATTTCGCTATCAAGTATTAGGGGATGCAACCACGTTTCTGTGATTGTAACTATGTGTGGACTATATTCTAAGAGAAGGGACTCCAATGCGTATGCTTTATTTTGAAGACTCCTTGCATTTATATTTACGACTGTAAGCTTAGATGGCAGAATGTGGCTTTCGGTTAGTTTTCGTCGGGAACATCGTTTTTTTCCACGGGAATTATGTCTTGTTTTATCTCATCCCACGCACAGAGATACCCATTTATTCGAACCTTATCATATGTTAAGAAAACCTTTTCTCGCTTATCTCGGTTTGCTTTAGTGCGGTCCCAAAGCTTCTTACGTATTTGCTGTACGTGTCGGGAGAAATCTTCACCGATTGAAAAATCTGTTCCTTTCAGTTTGACGCAGTTTTTCAGTATCTTTGATTTATCTCTGCTGTCCAGTAGTTTGAGTATGACTGGTCGGATTTTGTTATCAGCCTGTTTCCCGAGGCGGTGAATTCTTTCGATGCCTGCTATTTGTACGTTTAGAATTCTCTCGAGAATTTCACCTACGACTACTCTTTCCAATGTCTGACTGTTTTCGTTCTCTTGTTCTTTAATTCCGTAGACAATCAGATTCGACCGTCTACTTCGATTTTCTAAGTCGTCTACCTTTCTGGTAAGAATTTTAACAGTCGTTTCAAGTTCAGTTATTCTCTCCCGACATGCACTGACGTTCTTCTGAAGCGTAGTAAGACTTTCCAGTTTTTGCTCGATCGCAGAAAGTCTGTCATTTGTTGTAGCCTTTTCATTTTTAATTTCCTGTATGTCCCGGGCGATTACTTTCAGTTGTTGCAAAATAGCGGCTGTTTCTGGACCAGGGTTGACCTCGACATCCCCACTCAGCAAAAGTAGCATTCTCAGAGAAAAAAACACATCGCACAACCACAAGTAACAGGACCGTGGGCACGGCAGCAAAATCAAGCAAACATTATTGCTACGGTAGGACTTGCCAAATCGTTTGCTTACCTGGACGAGAAAGACGAATGGGTTGTTAGCCCTCATGTTGGCAGTGCTGCCGTGCCCAATGTCGAGGAGCGTCGCGCTGCGCCGTTTTATAGCCCAAAACGGTGATGTCACAGTCGATGATAAAAGTTCATCAAAAAACGAACGACTGATTCCAGGTTCGAAGATAAGATGCGTGCTGTCGTCCAGCGTCGGTGCGATTCCTCCGATGACGGAAGAGAACGGCGTGTCGCGGCGTGCAGCATCGCTGCCTATGTTCAGCTCGTTGACGTAGACTGGCACCAGCACAATGTCAAGCAGGATCTGGACGAGAAAGACGAATGGGTTGTTAGCCCTCATGTTGGCAGTGCTGTCGTATTTTGGGACATTGATGGTTTGATATGATGGTCTGTCGTATTTAGGGGCATGTGATGGCCTAATGTGTTGATGCCCATACTAATGACCGCATTTTAACAGCGATCTTATCCCTCAGGTACACTTGGAAACGCTTCAATTTGTTATTACTTATTCTATTTTCCAAGCCTGGAAAGGGGGATAATAAGTGGGAATCGCGGGGGGGGGGGGGGGGGGGATAAAGCTGTACATTAACATAACAGTCACATCGCTAGAGTAATATTCAAGTAAAACCAAGGTGAAACAATACGTATCAGTCGCAGTAGTAGAATAAGCATATGACACAAACTGACCTGCTGCGCGTGTCGGCCGGTAGTCTATACTTCAAATATATGCACTTCATTCGTTCATCATTAACCGTACAACACGTGTCGTTTAGAAATTCACGTTTATTTTGTATTGGGGTTATAGGTATACCCTGCTAGCTTGGAGAGTCACTGCGGTAGGTCTTTAACGTTTATAGTTGATAATACTTCATACGAAAGGAAACTAAATAAACGGAAACGGTTAACCGCATTTGTAGCTCTTTCATACTTTTTGCGTAATGGTTTTTATACGTAACACCAACCAGGGAGTATGCCTAGCTCCTTAATGCTTGCTCCTTTGGTTTCCTGGCAAAGCCTACTCAGTTATAAACTACAACTCACAGCTTTTCACAAATCATCCTAAAACAATTTTAATGTGGCAAACAGAAAAATAGATTGAAGATGACAATTACATTCCCAAAGTTCGATTTGAGAATAGAAAAAAATATAGGTAATACGAACAAGAAGATGTACAAAACGCGAAAACCAAACACAAAGGACGATAGCCCCCGACGAAGCACAGCGCGACATTCCGCCGGTGCTTGCTCGCTTCAAGCGCCATTCCTCTATTCTTTTATAGATATTTTTCGTGGCGCCTTTTCATGTAGAGCGATCGAAATTCCGCTTTTCCCGACCGCGTTCTTTTATTCTTAAACAACCCGATAACAAACGAAAAAGGATAAAGCAGGTTTTGCCCGTAAGATGGAGCGAGCAAAATCAGCGGCACCAAACATCTCGAGTATGCGGCCACTCGAATGAAATAGATGCCTGTAAAGCAAATGAAGAAACAGGCCGAGAAACAACTCGCCGCCGACATCTAAGCCACACTTCAATAGAGAAGAAGGAAAACCTCAGCGTACTACACACTTGAAGCGAAACAAACGTAAACAAAAACACGCAACAACAAAAAAGCATTGCGTGATACGCGAGCAACAGATTCTAAGTGACCACCACCCCGGCTCTTTGCTCCATATTGACTTCTGCGTGTGTGTGTGTGTGTGTTGTTTTTTCGCGATTTGATTTTATTGCCATCTTTCCAATGGTAGGAGGAGGCACTCTATGTGCTACAGTTTCTCCGAAGAAAAACACGCTTCAGGAGTGCTCTCTTTGGAGGAGAAAATATCCGTCTAGAGAGAGGCTCTACCGAAGAAAATGGCTGCGCGAAAAAAAATGGGGAGGTGGGAGGGGGAAAAATCGCTTCACGGGCTGTGAGGGTACCGTTGGAAATGTCAACATCGACAAGAAAGAGGAGCAGTGCAGTCTATCCGAGTTCGCCGCTTCTCTTCGAAATAAAATAAAGTGAAATGCGTACGAAGAACTGCGGGACCGTTTCGATGGTGGCAGAATTCGTTGCTGGGAAATCGCCTCGACTTTTTACGCCGGTGAAAGTTGCGAGGATGGAATCACGGTTACCCCACACTTCGAACACAGTCCCCGCCATCGCTCTATAGGTGGCTTTCCCGTGTTCCTAGGCTCCCAAATTCACATCCAATATGTTTTTCTTTTTTTGCGTGTTTTGGTTTGTTGTTATTGTGTCATGACTTTTTCTTGTGCTCAAGGGGCTTGCGGCATAGTCCGAACATCCTGTCATTGTTTTTCCGTTTAGATGTACGTAGACTGCATTTTAAATAAAAAGCTTCTACTTCTGAAAGTGAGTTTTTGAAAGCATTTCACGTCGTTTTGTTCTTAGCCATGTCTGTTGTGCACTGATAAAGTTTTGAACAAGTTTTAAATATATTGTGGGGAGGAATGGTAACATTAAGTTAATAAAATAAACGAGCAATTGAAATCACGGAACGAGACGTTTTTGCATCATCCTTTCTTACACGAATGCTACATTTGATCAGCATTTTCAGAGCGCAGCTCTTAGGCGCCCGTTTCCAGCTTGAGCGGCGTCGCCGTCGCCGTCGGCGTCGGCGTCGCCGTCGGCGGAACTCGCGCGGTGCATCATAGGAAATGTCCCATAATGCACCGCGCGTAAAGGAGGAGGGAGGAGGAGGGGGAGGAGGGAGAGGAGGAGGGGAGGAATGGGAGGAGGGAGGAGGAGGGGAGGGAGGAGGAGGAAGGGAGGAGGAAGGAGGAGAGGAGGAGGAAGGAGAAGGGGGAGGAGGCTGAGGGGGAGGGAGGAGGCGGGAGGAGTAGGGGAGGGAGGAGGAGGAAGCGGAGGAAGGGAGGAGAAAGTAGGGGGAGGGAGAAGGAAAGGGAGGATGAAGGAGGAGGGGAGGAGGTAGAGGAGGAAGAGGTGGAGGGAGGAGGAGGAGGGGAGGATAAAGGAGGAGGGGCAGGGAGGGGGAGAAGGAAGGACGAGGGGGAGCGAGGAGGAGGAAGGGGAGGAGGAAGGGGAGGAGGGAGGAGGAGTATTTGGTAGGATGAGGAGTTGAGGAGGAGGGAGGAGGAGTTTACCCTCCCCTCAGTACCCTTCCCTCCTCCTCCTCAAGAGCTGCGCTCTAGTTCGGCGTTACAGGGAGTTGTAAACGGCTTTCATTTTTTGTCGGTATTAATATTTGAAGAAACATCGAGAAAGTTTGATATTTTAATTGTAAGTTAAAGGTCTAATTCCTTTATGAAGGAAACATATTCTGTAACTCCAATTTGCTTTACCAACCGTAAACATTGTCTAAACGAAATAAAATGGGAAATGTGGCAGGTTATGTAGATACACGCAAAAGGTGCCGCCGTGCAAGAAATTATTAACGAAACTTGCAACAAGTCACTAATTAAAAAAAGGAGTAAAGCTTTTTGAGGTCTGTAATCTAGAGCACATCTGAGGTGTATTCTAACAAGTATAACTGCAAAACGATTTGGGAAATTCGGCGCCTGCGCTCAGAGACCTACAGTGAAAGGTCGGCGTATATAAAAATCCACGTCACAATTAAGAAGGGTAGAACCAAATTAAAGAAATAATACTGGTCGAGAACGCGAGTCACATGTAGCAAACATCCCCTGGTCAGGAAGCGGGTTCACGATCCTCAAATCTTCCTCCTTCAGCTCGACTGCAAGCCCTCTAGCTTACAATACAAATTGTGTTTTAGTAAGCCTAATTTTTTAAGAAAATAATTTTCTCAGTTCTTGTTTTGTTTACCGTGTTACTTTGCTAGCGGCCGCGGTGTCGTTGGAAAAGTCAGGAAATTGTTTATTTAATTAGCTAATTATGTAAGATTTTTATTCAACTCCTAACTATTATTTTTTTAAGCAATGGGTAAGTTTAAAAATTGACGCTCGACCTCATTATGGTCTAGCTGGGACGTGAGATTGGTGCCCCTGACGTCGATCCTTGGGCCCTGCGCCGGCTCCAGAAGCCGGCGCAGGGCTCAGAAGATAACTTGGGAAAGTATGTCTATACTTCGTTTCACCTTCCGTCCAGACGCAGCCGATGCTACGAGATTATATGACGAATCAGACAGCGTCAAAAGGGCCCCATCATGGTGTTCGTAATGTTTCTGTCTGTGTTTTTCATCGATGAAATAATCATAAGCAGAACAAGCCTAGTGATTTGCACTTTTGACGCTGCTTGATTGGTCCCGTTCCCTCGTAGCATCCGCTGCGTCTGGACGGAAGGTGAAACGAAGTATAGAAGCGTAAAAAGGCCGACAATTGGGTTTGTTTAACATTTTATCATACCTTTTCACATAATTTAAAAGCAATGGCGGCAAGGAATGGAATGAGTGTTTTGTTCAAGAATGACTTTAAACCGAGTCAGTTAACGCCTTTCCCGGGTGGCTAGCGAGGGTGTCAGAAAGAAACATAGGAGGCGGCAACTGGATGTGAAGAAGCTGTGGTTTATAATATTCCTCTTTTTTGTGGTTTCACGTAAGTCGGTCAAACTGGCCGCTGTCTGAATGAGCAAATTCTAGAACACAGAAGGGCGGTGGTGTCATAATCGTCCAATTCGGAAATTTTCAAACACCTTGATGAGTGCAGGAATTGTTTCCCGGACTGGATGAAGACCGAAGTTTTATCTAAAGGAAGAGACCCGCTCAAAAGAGTGTTAAAAAAGACGATTCGCATAACTAGTGCTGGCAATTGTATAAGTATGCCCTCGCTTGTTATGGACCCAGAGATACGGTCTTTCCTTTGTATCTAGCTTTCAAGGTCACTGTGTTCGCCGATGTATTGTGAGGCCTTGTTGGCGCTTGGGCCTGATCCACTGAACTTGACTGTGGGGTTGACGGTTGTTGGTGTCGGCGGTGTGAGTTGGTGTCGGCGGTGTGAGTAGGTGTCGGCGGTGTGATTGGGGTTGCTCTATACAAAAAGGATTGTGTGGAAATAAATTTCGAAGCTTTGTTTAGAGATGGTATTGTGTTTTTCCCCTTTTCTCGTTCCTTGTCTCGAATTTTTGTTTTGTTTTGTTTTTGTTTTGCGTTTTTTACTATGTTCGGAAGCCTCCTGTCTGCGCCGCGAGGGATGCCAGAAGTGGGGCGCAACTGTGATAATAATAAGTATAATATCGAAAATAAAAAACATGACAAAAATGTCGTATTCGTATTGTTCTATTCTTTATTTGGGAATATTTTGTAAAGCAATGTATGAGTGAATATTAAAATTGTCTAAATATGACGAAGCTGCCTTGACCCCACAGGCAAGTCGTATGGACTTGTGCGTACGTCTATATACGTATGCGAGATCTGTGACTACATAATACAGATTGATTGATTGATCACACGACGTGGGGATTGACTAGCATTGGTTAGTGCTTCAACGTGATTGGGAATTCTTGGTTGTTGTATTTTGGTTTTCTTTAATTGCGAGGTTGCGTTTTCCTTTTGTCTTGATTGTATTTCACCTCTTTCCGACTCCATGATTAGATGTTCTTCTGGGCACACACCTCCCCTCTTAAATTCTAGTCCTACTACTTAGTCGTAACAGTGTTGCCTGATCACACTCCATTTGTCCGGTCTCGTCGAGAGACTCTCCGCCTGAGCGTCGCCAAACATGCGCCACACTGCGTCGAAGAACCCGCTAAAGCTATTCTCTCGATCTGCATTGGAAACAAAGAGAGAGTGAGAGAAAGAGAAGGAGAAGGAAGGTCGAGAGGGAGGACTGCGTAGGCGGGCAGCATGCAAATGCGCGGCGAAGACGGCGCTCGTCGGCGGTCGCCGAGGCAGCGGCTCTCCCGGCCAACGCCGAACCAGACCGCAAAGTGAGTTGCATCGCGAGCCACAACAACGTTATTTTGCTCGCACTAAGCCGAGCAGGATCGACGTCCGCACCTGAGCCTCCCTTTGAGCGTTCTGCTGCCACAAAGGGCACGGCTGGATTTGTCCGGTCCCCGGTTTTGAAAACCTGGTCGTCAGTCTGCCCCGTCCTCCTTTTTTTGCTGCTGCTGTTTGTTGACTAGTAGTTAAAAAGAGCGCTTCGTGAAAGGGGCTTACGAGTTTAGCCTCTGCGAGCTCTATCCTTTCTTTGTTTTGGGAGATGGGATAGTGGCGAGCCTTAGAAAAAGAAAACGAGGCGCGCATTTGTTATTCCTGGCTTGGGTTTATGCTTAATCTTGTAGCTGGTTTTAATTTTTTTATGTTGGTCAAAAACTGGAAGGTAGAACGGTGCAGTAAATGCACGAGAGGCATTATTTGGGGAATTTGTGTAGTTCCGTTCAATTATGATAAGTAGTCAACGTGTCCTCCGTGGAATGCTTTAACCATTTCAATTTCTCTTTACTTTTTTAATTTTTTAGCAGTTGAGTGAGTGACTGAATATAATAGGAATACAGTCAAAATAAAGCCCTGGTATGACGACCATTCTCTGCTTCTTACTTTTATGTCTTATTTGCCATTAGCAAAAAAACAGTCAGAATGCATGGGAGCTGGCGTAAGTTGAACATGATGGTGATTTCGAGACTGGAGTAGGAAAAAGGGAACAGAGAAAGACAGAAAAAAGAACAAGGAACGTGTCATTTGAGACGTTGCCTGTTATTTTACCGTCTTCCTTAGCGTTTTAGCTTTTACTACCCCAGTCTCGGGTTTGTTATCATGTTCGTCTCGTGTGCGTTGCTGACATTTTCTGATTAACTTGGTTTTGGTTATTTTCTGGATTGATCTGAGGTACAAAGATGCTTCTTATTAGAACATTCTCAATAAATCAAAGTTGGTTAATTTATTCCAAGTGTTTTAACCAAGACCTTGAAAAATGCTTAAAGACAAGGTGGTTTAGAAGAAACAAACTTGTTAAGGGAACAAACTGCTAGTATGGCGCACACCAGGGATTGAAAAAAGAAAACATACTATTGACCTTTAAGTTGTGAAAATAAACATGTCGTTTTAATTACAAATTTGCTGAGCCTAATCAAAACACTTAAATCAACTCAATTTATAAAGATACCTACAGCGCTCTACGGCGTTAAAAAAACGCTTGATTTTGACGCTTTTTTAGTTTTCAGTTACCTGTCGGAACGCATCTCTGCGCCAGCGGTCCTCCGTGCATGATAAGCGCGACGCACGCACTTCCTTCCATACAACAAGGAAGGCGAGCTGGTAGCTGCACACCCGGACCACGCGGTGGCATAAACATAAGGCAACAATGAGTATCCGGAAGCCTAAGGTAGGCTAATAATGATACGAAGGCTAAGGTAGGCTATATAATTATGCATCTATATAATTTAACGTGATAGCGTTTGGGAGCTCGTGTCGCAGAAACGCTAGCCTCGGTGGCTTGGCAGAAAAGCCGGCTTCGGTGGCGTGACGCGAATCCTGATTTGTAGATAGGGTCACGACGTGAGAGCCACATGACCTCGCGCTGGAATTTCAAACAACCCACGACCCCACGACGCTCACCTGAAACGTGACGTCAAGCGTGGAAGTAAAGTGATTAAAAACCACGGCGTGAAATGAGAATCAAAGGTCGCCATGTCTTAAATGATTTCGCTTTATTTAGTAATTCACTTGCCTTAAGGAAATATTAGAAGAAATTTAGGCGGGATTCAAACCGACGACCCTTCGGTTGTAAGCCAGACATGGCCACTGACTACGCCATGCATGGTACGCTTGCACGGCGAATGCGAAGGCGATGCGAACGGGCCCGATAACGCTATCGCGTTCCAGTATTAAAAGCGAAGTTTCAGCGTCCTACAAGTTTCCCTCGTCATTAAGCGGGAAGAATAAAAGGCTGAGTTAAGCAAATCCCTTTTAAATAAAATCGTGTATGCTTTTTTGTTATATGCAAAAAATGCGACGGTAAATTTTTTTTCAATATTCTCCCCTTCAAAAATCAAAAGTAAATTTACGTTTAAACCACAAGAACACAAATGAACTGTGAATTTAAGTTAGACAAACGATGTTTACCTCTTGTTTCTCACTAAGAAGTTTAATTTCTCTTAATCGATAAATTTATCATTGCCACATTTGCGTGTTAGATCTTCCTAAACACGATTGTGTGAGGTACGGTGATGGTATAGTTTCACCTCAATTTTTTGCAAAACCTCCCGTATTAAGGCAAGTTTTTCATAGTATACCTACACAAAATAGCAATGCCATGAACAACTCGGTAGATTGCTCCTTTAAATGCTGTAGACTCTGGCATTTTATTATGGAACAAAATAAAGTTCTATAAGTATTGGGCTCCCCTTACAAAAATGCATTGTTTCCAACCTGATAGAAACCTTTGTTATCGTAGATTTTTATATAACTTAAGACTGTCACATCGAGTGGGCCCGTAAATTTAAATCTTAGAAAAAATTAACAAAAAATAAATGTTTTCTAGAATAGAATGTTTCAAGTGGCATGCATTTTATTTTACTAAAAACAGTGGGAAGGTGCTCATTAGTTGCATAATAAAAGTGGCAAATGCACGGTCGTCATATTTAGTGTGTGGAGGTTTAGACCGCGAATAGTTCGTTTGTTTTTATGTGGCTTATATGGTATCTCCGTCCTAGATGGAAATTTGGTCAATGAAGTGTGACGTGTAACGTATTGTTTTCAAGCTGTTATTACAGGACCATATGCCGTACGATACTCATCCATACCGAAACATTCATAGTTGGAATCAAACCCCACACACAGCTTTAAACGTTGAACGTGCGCTTTCCCTCATTTAGCAAGAGTATGAGGCAAAGCCAGCTTGGCAGGGTTCGTCTAAGAAACGGTGTTATTTGTCTAGGATGGTACCAGTCTTTTTGGAGCGCCGAGCCTACTGCGCGCGATCAAATAAAATATTATGACTATGCAGTGTGCAACGGAATGGCGACGAAATACGGTACAAAGTTAGGGTGTACTAGGAATGGGAGCAGTGCTGACCACGTCAGCCTCTCGATAGGAGCGGGGTGTCATGTGGCCCAATTCTGCAGCAGGAGCCGGGGCCAGGTGGCCGGTCGGGCCGCGTTTAGCGAGGGTGGCTTGGGGCGTGTTGGTGTGACGATTTCTTCTTGTTTTGCTTTCTGTCTGAAGCGACACAATATCATGTGGCTGCTAGCTTGTGCAGAAGAGGCAAGGAACTCAGAACGATGTCAAATACTGCAGCATTGTTTGCTCAATACATGTTCAAAAATGGCTAAAAATAAAACTGCTAAAAAAGGCTTCCTGGTACGTTTTATTGCTTTTTTTAAAGGAAAACGAGTCTTATATAGTTCAGTAAATATATCCATAAAGGTAATATAGGCCCCATCTGGAAAATTTTCATCAAGTACTCCATTCCACTTCCGTTTATAACCACAACGGAGAAGCTTTAGAGACTAACAACAGTTTATTTCTAAAACATTATCGCTTGTGTTTTGCTAACTTTATTTTGAATATCTTTAACAGAATTATATGGTGGGTGGTGGTCACTTAGGTCGCAACTAGTGACACCAGCTTTTATAGATTCGAGCGAGCGATTAGTGAAAGATAGATGATTGAGCGTTTAGGATTGACTGGTGGCAGGCGTGGAACTGGTAATAACATTGCTACAGCCGTCTGCGCTAATTAAAAACTCGAACTTTCTTTTAACAGATGTACCTGCGCACATATGAATGTTGATGTCGCCACCGCAGATAATGTTATATTTTTTTCCTACTAAGAAAGTCCAAGGATGTTTTAAAAAAATTCAACAATATGCCTCAATGTTCTCAATCGGGGTCGAATACCGCCCACAAACACTGTTGGAGATTTAAATAAACTTAGCATTTAAAACTTCCAAGACTATTGGATGGCCAAAAGGTTAAAACAAAACTTGAAGTGCATTTACGCTGTCACGTAACATGCGTCCCAGCGACAGATGTTTGTCTTGCGGCGTATCGGTGAAATTCACCGGCATGTCTTTGCCCCCCCCCCCCCCTTTTCCCACTCACACAGACACCTCAACAGCGAGCGACGGAGGAGGAAGAGAGGAGTTTGCGGTCTCGGACGGTCAGATTGTCGCGCATATACGACGGCACACGGGGTGCCGATTACGGCCACGGGGCGGTGGCGGGCTCAGCTGCAGGGAGTTTCAGGAGTGACGTACGGGAGCGATCACGTGAATGATGACGTTGCTGATGACATCACCCGGAGTTTTGCGGCGGACGACCACGCAATTTTCCAGGGAGGTTTTCACTAACACATGTCGCTGTAAAACTGCAATATCACACTTTGTTATATTATTGTCTAGGTGGCAGCGACATCTCCTAGTGTACCCAACTTCGTAACACTGATTATTTGAAATTACAGTCAACGTGTCGATTGAATGTCAGGAAGAAAACTGTGTCCATACAGAACCGTGGAACGTTGATTATTATCGTATTCACACGGTCCTCATATCATTATATTTTTTTAAATAAGGAAATTACAAACGGATCTATTTAATATATGGATTTTCCCGCTTTATACTCATTGTAAATTGGTATTGTGCAATCATTTTATTACTGATTGTTTTATTAGTGTTGACTGATATGTTATCTATTTAACTGTGCATGATTTATAAACATTTCCGTGCTACGGCAGCGGAATGCTCTGAAGAGCTCATCAAGCCGTCTGGTGCGGTCTTATTTCTCAGTTTTCACACTTAAGCGTAACGGAAATAAAATAGCAGTATTTTTATACCTTTATATTACCGTATTTCCTCGAGTGAACGGCGTGCGGCTGATCAACGCCGCCCGCTCGTCGTCTTTTCTGCTTGGTTCACGCGCAGTCAATTATCGTGTTGTAAACAAGAAAAATATAAAAAAGGAATATGATAAAAACAAAAACAAAAAAAATTCATCACGAAGTTTGGATTAACGCAGATAGTATTTTCGTGTGGGGACGTTATCTCATTCCCCACTTTAGACAATCGCGATTATTGGCTACAATCGTCGTGTTTCGCGTGAAAGTGAACGCAGACGCTGTGTTTATTAACAGTGAGAAGATTACTCGAATAAACATCCCATCATTTGTGCTATATTGTATCAAAAACAAGATGAAATATGAAAGTAGAAAGACGTATGCAACCGAAGTTTCGACAATTACTCAATTGTGAGGTCGTCATAGACTTCTCCATAGATTTACCGCTAAACAAAAAGTCATATTTATTTGTATTTCTTTATCTTGGCTGCAGCAGTTTGAATTTCTACTTACTTGAGACCAAATACTATAATTTAAAATAAAGATTGTTGGAGATAATGCATTAATTCCAAGCGTCATTAGTAAGGCAATTAAAGAGAGCTGGCGATTATTCAGGTTTTGGCTGAATTTGTGGGTAACTCCAAACTAATATGAGCCTAAACGTTCCAGAGCTCGGTCTTTTTAAAACGTTATCTCAGCAACAGCTTTGATACTTTCCTCGGCTAAAGGGTAACATAAAAAGAGTGCTAACATCCGACATCAACCGATTCAGTAAAACAAAAACAAACATAAAATAGTTACTTTTTATTATATAAACTCCCTTTTGGGACCAGACTACGTTAAAAATAAAACAGTAACTAGCAATAATAAATATAACAAATAGAGAACTTCAAAACAACGGAGCCCAACTACTGCAAAGCTAACAAAAGCTCTCCACAAAAGGACAACAAAACAATATGAGGCTCTAAAACTACAGCAGAGGCAAACCCACCCCCAGAGTTCACCATCACTGGCAGCATCGGAGCCGAGCAGTGTAGTAGTCGCCACGGTTGTCGTCGCTGTGACCGCCGCCGCATCCACCGCCGCTGGTCGCGCTCGCTTATCGCCGTGCTGCAGCGCGAGGCAATAAGCGACCTACGTACATTCCGGCCCCCTTCGCCCTCCCCTTTTTCCCTCGCCATAAATTGCCCCTGACGTGTACGAGTCGACGGGCCGGAGCGATGGACGCCGAGCCAACCCTCGCCGCCCAAAACGCTTCGCCTGTTCCCGAGCTCTTGCTCCGTACGGCTTTGCCTCTCTCTACTTCTCGCTAGGCTCCGTTCCCGTGACGCGTGATGATATCCAGTTCACGCTCCTCTTTACTGCTCTCACTTTCTGCCCCTTCCACCCTCTCTCTCTTTCTCTCTCTCTCTCTCTCTTTCTCTCTCTGCTTTCTCTCCACTCTTTCTTCATTCCTTTCCTCGCATTTCTTTGTTGTATTTTTTTTGGCATATTTCGCTCTGTCCAGCTCCGGCAGGAAACCGGGTGTGCTATCTCAAAAGTGATTGCATCGGGGGAATTATTAGCACTGTTCAATTACGGTTATCCCGCTCACGTTTGAGAACTTCGGCTGGAAATTATTTCTGATGAAACGTTTTTTTTTAGTGCTTTATATAATATTAGCTGGTCGCAGTGTCATTGTTGGATAGAGGAAAAATAGATTTGCCGAAAACTTTAGATTGTCTTCTTTTCAGTTGTTTACCTTCGATTGTTGTGCAATTACACGCGGATTTTAGCGGTGGCGCTATCAGGGACGTTTGGGTTGTGTTGTTTTGTGTGACTCCGTGTGTGGTACCCGCAATGTTTCACATTGCTATTTTATTTTAATATAAATTTTGTTTTGTGTTTTGGCGGGTTCACTGGTACGTTTTGTGTCCGCTGGGAAGCAATGTTCGAAAATTTTCGATTTCTAACCTTAGTTGTTACAGCTTCTGTATCTTTGTTGTGTAACGTATTTGATAATAATAAAAGTATATTAAAATTTATCGCATAACATTGGAAAGAATGCACCAACTGGACAGAAACGTTGTTATTGTTTTGTACTGAAAGTCGAGTAATATAACTCTCGAAATCAAATTTCAAAATTCCAGTAATATTAGTCTCTGCGACCCTTACGACTGTACACTGCGTAGATTGCGCGCTTTCATTCGGCAGCTTTTATGAGACGTATGCTCTACCGAAAACTTTGCATGTGCTAGCTTTCGGGACTTTTGGCACGTAAATGAAACAATCAAAGGAGCTGGATCTTCAATTACACAACTGCGTTCGCACTAAAAACAAAAAACAAAAAACAAAATTGCCAACGGTCGCATACCCCTCGATAAAGAGCCGAACAGGCGAATTTGATTATACGCGATGTCTAGAATGATGATGCCAGACATGAGTGCAGCAGGTGCCGGAATGAGAGGATGCAATATCTACCTACAAAAATCAAGATGCTTTTGAAAAATGAAACCTTATAACACCCGAAAAGCAAAAAGTGATAATTTATTCCCAATTCCTAAAATGTGTGCACGGCAGAGCACGTGTGCTTTCTAACATATTAAGAGGGCAATGTACGCGAAGAAACATTAAAACTTTAGTATCATTGTATATAAACATGGTCCCACGGAAAAAAAAAGATTAACTCCACCAATTACAAAAAAAATATCTATCGAAGGGGGTGACATTGGGATCAACAGGGCATGGAGAAGGGCGAGATCACTATTTTTTTAATATTTCTATGACTTCTCTGGTACAGCTTCCAAACCAGCAAACAATATATTATTCTCAACTATTAAAGGAAGGAAGAATTAACAACAATAAAGTCGAAGAAACGACAATACAAAGAAAAGTACCCCAACAGCCATAAGTTAATTTTAACAACAGCGGCTGATTTTCGGGCCCACTCCCTCGGCTAGGTTCTACGCAGATATATTTTCATATTTTCTGTTCTTAAAAAATGGCCTTCCACAGCCAGTTGTATATCGGTTTTTACCGTGTTCATTTATTTTAAATTGGGTGTGGTCTGCAATCCTAACGCGGGTGCAGACTGCGACTCATTTGTTTCACATTAATTTGCACCCTTAACTAAATTATATACACCCTGCTTAAAACGTCCCAATAACTAATTCAAGACCACATGTACGAAGTTCAGACAAATCATAACTGTCTTACTTATTTTACTATTAACAATTCTTGTCTATTCTACCATTGAGTGAGCTGTCTTCAGCTGCTATTTCACGCTCGCGGATAGGCTCTACATAACAAGCTCGCGCCAAATCCGCTGCGAACTTGTAGTGGCTGTAATTGTAGAGCAATATACTTACACCGGTAAACAGGTGCTAGAGCAAGCAGGCAGATTTACACTTTTTTTTGTTTTGTTTTGTTTAGCCTGACCGCCGAGAATAACCGGCCCCCGCTGCACAGAAGGACAACGCCATCCCAACATCCGCGAGCGTGCTACGGTACAGGCCCCGGCCGACGCGAGCGACGCCGAGCTTTGCATCCCCATTAAAGCCGCCCGCGCGCGCTTGGAACCATTAGAAGAGGACTTCTCCCCGCTTTAAACAGTTAGCCCCAGGGTAGACAGTAAATAGCCCGCTGGCACCGTCCCCATCCTTCATAGTAACGGCGGGCCCTGCCGGGAACGGCCAACATTCATCGTGATTAGGTTTGGCCAGCCACTGCACTCTATGGCCCGGGAACCCCCTTCCCCCAGTTCACTTGGCCGCCGCTCTTCTTTGGGAAGGCCGCTGGCTCCTGACCTGATGTCGAGCGACCTCCTAACGCCTGATGCGCCGCCTTTGCGCGTCGGCGCAGGAGCAAAGCGAGCTCGCTCACTTAGGAGGAGCTTCCACTGCACGCGTGTGAATCTCGAACTTTCCAAAGTTGCTCGAAGAGAAACGCTGGCGTGGAAACAGCGGGTTACATTGGCTGTCGCCTGATGAAACGAGGAAGCGAATGTGTGACGTTTCCGTGGCTGCGACGGTCTTCACCTACAGAGGTGCTTCTTTTATTCTTATTTAAAATATTGTTGTCATTATCAGTAGCAGTACTCGAGCACTGGTAATGCGGACACTGTAGTAGTAGTAATAATTGTACTAGTAGGATCTCCGTAATTGCAGTAGTAGTGGCAGTACTAGCCCCATAGTCGTAGTAGTAGTGGCTGTACTAGGAGCAGTCTTGTAGCAGTAGTGGTAGTTGTAAGAGAAGTGTAGTAGTAGTAGTAATAGTAGTAGTGGTAGGAGGAGAAGTGTTGGTAGTCGTAGGAGCATTTGTAATGGTAGTATTAGCAGCAGCCTTGTAGTAGGTTTAAGAGTGGAAGTAGTAGGAGCAGTGTTGTACTTGTAGGAGGTTGAGGAGGAGGAGCAGTGTTTTCGTAGTAGTAGTGGTAGGAGCGGTGGTAGTAGTAGGAGCAGCGTTGCAGTGGTAGCAGTAGGGGCAGTGTAGTATCAGTAGCAGGAGAAGCAATGTAGTAGTAGTAGTAGCAGTTGGAGCGGTTGTAGTGATAGTAGTAGGAGAGGCAGTGTTCTAGTTTGTGGTAGTGGTAGAAGCGGTGGTAATGGTAGTAGTAGCAGCAGCCTTGTAATAGAAAGAGGGCAAGAGTAGTAGCAGTGTTGTACTAGTAGAAGGATGACGAAGAGAAGTTTTGTCATAGTATTAGATGTAGGAGCGGTGGTAGTGGTAGTAGGAAAAGCAGCGTTATAGTAGTGGCAGCTGCAGTTGTAGAAGGAGCTGTGTAGTAGCAGTCGCAAGGGAAGCGACGTAGTAGTAGTTGTGTTAGTAGTAGGAGTAGAGATTGTGTTTTGTGGTATTGGTAGAAGCAGTTATAATAGTAGTAGCAGCCGCAGCCTTGCAGTAGTTGTAAGATTGGCAATAGCAGGAGCAGTGTTGTATTAGTAAGAGGATGAGGAGAAGAGCAATGTTGCCTTAGTAGTAGTGGTAGGAGCAGTGGTTGTGGTAGTAGGAAGAGAAGCGTTGTAGTAGTAGTAGGAGCAGTGCTGTAGTAGTTTCAAGAGCACCAATGTTGAAGTAGTAGTAGTAGCGATACGAGCAGTAGTAGTGTTAGTACTAGGAGCAACGTAGTAATAGCAGTTGCATTGGCAGAAGTGGGAGCTCTGTTGTAGTAGTGGTAGTGGTGCGGTAAGGGTAGTAGTAGCAATGGTAGTAGTAGGAGGAGGAGGCGAAATTTTGTAATAGTAGTAGTAGTAGTAGAAAAAAAGGATTTTGTGTTGTTGTAGTAGTGGTAGGAAAAGTGGTATTGGCAGTATTAAGAGCAGAGTTGCAATAGTAGAGAGTAGTAGTAGTTTCAGTAGTTGCAATGTTAAAGTAGTAGTAGGAGGAGGAGAATTAATGCTGTAGAAGATGTTGTGGCAGGGGTAGTTGTTACGTCAGTCGTAGGGCGAAATTGTTTTGACATTCAACTCTGAGTGAGTGGCCCGTTCTCAGTGCGATAGGTTATTTTTTAGATTCGGGTCGTGAGATATGCTATGAGCTGTATATCTGTTTTCACAACATTACAACATATTGTTCTAACCTTTTGTGTCACATTGTTTTATAGGCCCGTCAAAATAATATTTGGATTGTCCTAGTCGCTCTTTTTTTATTTCTTAGCACCATAAAGCTTCAAAATGCGATATAGCACAAGTTCTTCAATATTATCAATAAATTACGTTTTTTTGTATATAAAAACAAACGTTTAGCAATAGTTGAGAAGAAGACCATTCGGCTTGTGGGTTTCATTCGACATATCCCTCCTTTTGTCGTCTAAGATGCTTAAAAAAATTGTGAGAACAAAGTGAAATATTAACAATTCAACGAACGCTTGGCCAGCTTCAGAGAAAATGATCTGCTTCGAGGCGTGTATCTGGCATGTTCAATACCCAAATCATCCACCTAATGAGGAAAACATTCACTTTTCTCCCCGCTGCGTTATGGGATATTGATTACTCTTGTTAAAGGAGCACGCTCCCCTCTTCTCAAAAGCGGAACACCAAACGAACCGGCTTAAAGAAATATCGCGACACGTGTAAAAAGCAAAACAAAAGGGATCCCGGCGGCCCCAGCGGAAAGATTAATTGCCCCGAGATAAGCCATTTAATGACTGCGGCCCCGGACGTCTCCTCTGCAGTCTTTGCTTGCTTTGCAAGAACTGCAGGACAGCGTCAGCACATAGGACACAGCCGACTGACCGATCGAACTATCTGACTGATAAATTCTTTGAAGCTGTGTCTCGTGCGTTATCTATGCGAGCCTGTAAGCGCTCTAAAACAGCCGCCCTCTTTTTTCCCTCGTCAAGTTTAATTATTTCCCTTCCTCTTTCTTCGCCGACGTCGTTCTCGCGGTCGGGGTTTAAAGTCGCCCTGAAAGCCGCCATTACTTCTTGGGGGCTGTTCATTATTTGTGGTTAATTACACTGAACCAGGTGCTTTTATACGTGGCGACTCAATTGTTTTGCTCCGCCGGTTTCTGGGCCAATATAAATTGTCTGTTGTGGTGGCGGTCGATATAACATCTAAGGCACTAAACTAATAACGAAATAACAGAGGTAATGGACCTTCTCCACATACCGACGGCACCAAGCGGTGGCTGCACGAACTAAAAATCGAGGAAGTGACCTACCTGCGCTACCAATCGATAATGGGAGCTACGTTACCAGTTTCTTCGCTCTCTGAGCTGCGGCGCGAGCCCAACGCGACTTTAAGGAGGGGCATCTGTGGCGTCCACCCAAAAGTCGTGTTTTTCTTTCCTTCCAGTTTCTTTTTTTGTGTAACACAATTATATATATGCTGCAATTACGTGTTCTACTCGCTGATCCACAGCCTCCTTCCGAATTTCCTCGATTTTTCGTGCAGACTTCCGCCGCTTGGCATTGGGCGCTCGTGCGTGACCAGAACGCTTCTCGGAAAAGGTCCATTCCGGCGGGAAAATATCCAGGCTCCTGACTTCGGTGAGCGCAATCGCGATTAAGATACGCTGCACATTTATTAATTGGTTTTGTTGTGCATTGATTCCTTCAGTACATTTTGATTGATTGATCGAGTAATTGATGGACGGACGGACGGACGGACGGTGGGTGGGAGGGTGGGTAGGTAGGTAGGTAGGTAAATAGGTAGGTAGGCAGGTAGGTAGGTAGGGTTGGGGTAGGTGGTTAGGTAGGTATAGGTAGGTAGACTTTATTTGAGTGCCTGAAAACAGCCGTGTGGCCTGGGCAGCAGTGCACTATCCTGTAATGTACAAATATTAAAAAAGCGAAAGTAACAAAAACAAGCAAGTTACAGAAAAATGTCAACTTGAACGAACAAAGTATTGTGCGCCTGTTGTAAACATTGAATGGGGAATTTGCCCGATGATATGTCTACCACAAACGCACATCGGGATAAAAGGTGTCTCGGCCCCTGGAAGTTCCCCGATGGAACATGAAAGTTCAGCACCGTCAACACGGCCGCGTACAACTTGGCGCAGAAAATTCATATCTCTTTCAATACCTCCATCGTGCAGCAATAACAGACCGCGACAAAGTTTCACACCACCGACAGAATTCAAGGAGCAATCTGACAAGCTCACAATGCAGGCTTACGATACATTCTGAATTACGAAATTTTCTGGTAAGCCGCGAAATGACGTCCAGGTTGCGTAGTCCCTGGTTAACAGTGCGCGAAACATGTAGACGAAACTCTAATCAAGAATCTAAAAACGCCAAGATCAAGCACGTGAAGTACTTGCCTTATTTTATCATAAAAAATAATATAGTGGAAAACTAGGCTATTTGGCTTCCTATTAAGAAACATTACTAGCTTATTTTTTTAGGTTCAGCTGCAGCCTAATAATCAGAAACCATCGCGCAATAGAGCGGATGTACCCTTTGTACCAATAAACTGTCATCTCATTATTAACCTTGCGGAAATATTTTAAGTCATCGGCGAACATTACCATTTTTGAGTTCCTAATATATGACGGTCAATAGTTTACAAACACCAAAACAAGAGTGGTCCTATGTTAGAACCTTGTGGTACGCCAGCTAAGGATGCAATGGCTCCGACACACAGTTTAAAAATTTAACCTGATTTTTGCGACTATCGAGGTGGTTCTTAATTCATGCGCAATACAATGGATATAAAGCATACTTTTTTCAATTTCATCAAAAGTAGCTGGTGATATTTTTGGTATCTGAACAGCAATCTAATAGTTTTCATAAAAAATTCAAAACCAACGACTTTTTTTTTATATTCCCACTCTCCAATAAAACTTTCTTTAATCGTCAACCTTTTCGTAGAAAAAAAGCAGTACCGCTGTACGCAGAAAATAATACCGGTAAACATAATATTTTAGGATTTTTCCTCTAGTTTCATCAATATTTCATATCCCGGAACGTTACGACAGAAAAAAAAACGTTATAATGCTTTACATATAGCTTGAACGTAATTATGAATCCTTCATTTATTTACACATTTACGATCAATCCTGCCTGATTTAAAGTGCATCATGCAGTCCCGCTTACGTCGAGCTTCCTTCTCATCAGTCCAGCTTCTATTCTTCTTTTACCACTCACACAATCCCAGAAGCTCAAACCCATTACCCAATAAAAGGCGGGGGTAAAATGGGCGGGGACCACCCATTTTTTTTTTTGTTACATATGAGCAGTGGAATATTTTTGTCGCTGAATAATGACACCTGAAATTGTAAAAATAAACCACGCAGTCGGAAGCCGTGTTTTTTTAATTTTTTGTCAATGCTTGCTGTTATTTGACAATCGCCACACAGAAATTTGTTTACGGGTGCACAAATAAATTCATTGAGAACTGTGATCCCAGTGTTCTCAGACATCGAATATAGAGGCTCATTGAACGTTCTAACGTATATTGCGATGAAATAAGCGATTTCAGCCGAATCGATTGCGAGAGCCAATTTAGCCTTGAGTTTATTGAAAACAACCATGCTAAATTTGCAAACTGCACGTTTTGTTTCGGACTCTTAGTGCATTTCAGTGTCCGAGACTTGTTTACACTTTGACCTTATAAGCGCTTTCTTAAAACCTACTAGTTGGACCCAGCGCTACAAAGAATCAAGATATTGCCAAGGCCGCTAATTCCTCAAGCGTAAAGCACGATCCATATTTGAAATTTTACGCTTCTCGTAAATATGTTGTATTCTTCAGTTCATCCCGATATTGAGCCAGGTAGCGGTCTTTTTAAAACCGGTACTTTCCGCATCCAACTGGCATTACCGTCGAATTATGTAATAAATATTTACTGTCATGGGACTCCTGTTTGATTCATTTGTAACACCACACACTGTTGGAAGTTCAGTATTAAATATTTGTGCAATTTGTTTCAAGCTTGCCTGCAAACCTTGAACACCACTTGGGTGTTGTATTATACCGGTGTCAGACGGCGTTCTAAAGATCCTTTTCACTGAGCTCCTTTAAAAAATCGGCCAATCAGCTTGCGATGTGGAGTGAGCACATGCTCTGTGGCGCGCGCACGTGCTCAACGGCGTGCGCTGGTTCGCCGATTTTATAAAGGAGCTTAGTGAAAAGGATCTTTAAAACGCCGTCTGACAGGGGTATTAGGCATGTACGCTTTCTGTTCGTGCAGTAATGTTTCAGAAATCAGTCATGCAATTCAGTATTTCTAGGAAAAGGCAAAAATACACTTTTCTTGAACAAAAATATAAAAATTGGTTCTGTGAAAAGTATCATTTCGTAATTCATTCAGTATACACATCACGCATGCTACAATTATTCTCAATGCAACCTCTGAAATTTAAACGAATGCAAACCCATGAAAAGAAAGCATGTCAGTCGTATTTATGCGGCCCCCTTCTCACCAAAAATGTGAGCTTTAACATTTCGGAGCCAGTTTGGTGCACAGTTCACCATTTTTAAGCACACCGACCGCGTGTTTTTATGGTTATTTTTCTTTCCTGTGTTCCGACAATCGATGAAGTTCCTCACTGTAAAAAAATAATTGCTCAGCACAAGCTGCTTTGGTGCCTGCACAAAGAAAGTCTGAACTTTCACCGAACCAGCACTGCACAGGTGAGTGTTAACTTGTGTAATTTCAAGGCGTTTTTTTTTTAATGCAAAAACTGAGAGCAGCAGACTTGCAAAACAATGTCCCGTTAAGTGAAGGCTGACTGACCACCATTAGTTCTTTCTGAATCATATTACTGCATTTCTCGCGCACAAGAAATGATCAAACGCCATCAAGCGAGGAGAAGTAGCTGTGGTTCCCTTGTTCAGCGGAACCATATCCACGGCATTCCCCTCACCAACAAGCGCTTGTTGAAATAAATCACACTTAAGCTCGCATCTGGCACCTCCTTTCCCTAAGCCGTTTCCGTGTCCATGGCTTGCCGGCTTACCAGCCAGGCGAGATAGCGCAAAGAATGCCCCAAGGTGAAGCAAAATTGACGATTCCACATCCACCTTTCCCTTAAGTGTAAAATTTCAGGCTCTACTTCGCTTTATATCCAATAGTACGGGTGAATATAGTCACATATTGCCGATGTCGTTTTCAGTCTAATATATTAGCCTGAAAACGACAACGGCGATAGTTCCGTATTTCTCTTTCAAATGGCACTGGCGGGAAGCATTGTTTACCATTTCTTTTGTTGTTCCAAATGATAACTTCCTACAACAGTAGTAATTTTGACAATAATATTTCACTCATAAAGGAAAACTTTAGAAAAGAAAACGGTGATCCTTGTTGCCTTAACAGTGTTAGCGCAAAACACGGACGGGGCAAACCAATCAGCCATGATGCTTCTCTCGCTGCCCGTCGTCATAAAAATTCGATCAAACAATAAGAATAAGTCATGTGTATTGGGTGTTACCCCTTATACCTTTCTCGCACGGTCAGAGTGCAGGGTGTTACGAGGAGCCCGTTAGTCGCTTTAACACAATTTCGGTCTTCTGTAGAGTGTACGAAGGGTGCACGAAGGGCGTTATGTTCATGTATATCCTAGTTACACCCTTCGTACGTCATACCAAAAAATAAATCGTGCTAAAAAGGTGTAAAAATGTGTTCATTCTAAACTACCCTTTTTAAACGATTATGAGTGCTTTGAGTATTCCTGGCGCTTTTAACATTCTGGCTATGTACAAACTGGCCCATTGTTTTCCAATCACCTGAATAAGCAGGCCCAGTAATCAATAGACAGCGGCATAAGCTAGGAACCACATTGAGGGTTAAAAAAAGGCAATAATGCTTCGTTGACGTTCAATCGCGTTGCAATTTGATTATTTATAATGTAAAAATATAAAAACGCTCAAAAAGTAAAAAAAATTGTTTGACGAATAACGAAAGTTCTGGTGGAAATTCGTTGGCAATGGTTCTTTTTCACCCCTTTCCATCCCTTTGAATTCATTTAGGACCCCTTGCCATTAGTTTATCAGCGCTTTCTTGTCGTTTATTAATGACTTTCCTCTTTGCTTTCCACTGCACGTTCCCGTCGCCTTGCTTTTGCGACAGCAGCCAAACGACGCCTACGCTCTTCCTGTGTCTCTGCTTGACGTCGCCGACGTGTGACCTCGGCTTTCTTCCGTCGTCGCTCTTGGATACGGTCAGCGATATCGCTAGTGGAAAGAACGACATCCATCGCCGGAGTGGCAACTAAGCTGAGCCGCATTCCAAAGCGGCGCGGCGCCTGCTTGTCTCTCGCTAAGCGCCAGCTGTGCGATGCTCGCATTGGTCCGAAGCGTTGATGTCAGCACGCACCACCCTCTCCCTCTCTCCTCGTCGCCGTGGTGAGACAGTGAATCTGTAAACCCGATACCTCATCACCACCCCACTCCCGTCGCGACGTCATGCATGGCCCTGACAAACGGACGCACGGACTGACACCGGCGGGTTTTCGTGAAAATGACCGTTCTAATGCCAACGTAATAAAACTGCCGGAGCAGTTGCACTACTGTGTCCGTGGAGGTATAGCACGTTATTAGACTGTGAGCAGCCAGCCCGGCTAGTGAGGCATGGCTACGGAAGTCGAGCTACCGCGTGACAAGATTTCGAAAAAGACACCATTCAGATCGACCACCCTTCACAGTACTCTCCCGGTATCGAAAACTACCATTAGAGATCTGAAATAAATCTCCGCACAATTTGATATCGCGTCAAGATGTTTAAATGTGAACAAAGTAACATTAAAGATCCCAAAAGTGCGGTGCACTGATAGGTATACTTTCTGGGAATTACTCAGTCGCAAATAGGGGCAAGTGGAGCTCACAATACACGGGAATAAAATGTGAGTCTCTCGCAAAAGCGGAATTTGTTTTCGATTTCAAAGTAACAACCAATCGCATCCAACTTTCGAAATAAGTAAATTTATGTTCTGAACATTTTGCATCTTATCCAAATTGATTGTGCTATATCAGAATGACGCTTGACCTCTCAGTGATGAATAATTTATACTCGCGAAGCGAAAACCAATCGTACGTTTTTGTGTCGCATCCCCGCAAGATCACTTTCTGATACGTACACTTACCAAACACGGCATGTGACATCGAGTAAGACTAAAAGAAAACACCCCAACAACTGGTCTCATTTTTATGTTATAATCAATATTGAGAATATACCGTGACGAGCGTCCAGTCGAGTGCTCAAATTCCAGCGAATCGTTTTCGTCGTTGAAAAGTCATTCCCTCGTTTTCTCTCGGAAGAAATGTTCGCTCAGCCATTCTCAGCTCCTCCCGACTTCCTCGCCGCCGAGGCCGGCGCGCGTCGCTCTCGCAAATATCTCCTTTCTCCTTCGAGTCTGTTTGCTCTTACTTTTACAACAGCTTCTTTCCCTCCCGTCTTTTATTGCGGCGTCCGCTGCCTTTGTGTCGTTTATTTAATTAGGGAAGTCGTACGTTTCTTCTCTCTGGCACGGCTTCCGACCATCGTTATGTTGTTCGTCTTTTTGTCAGATCATTACGCCTTGTGCCGCCATTTCGTTCTGTCGCCACTCCCGTCGCCCCCGCGGTTTTACTTCGCTGATATTTTTTTTTCTTTCTTATACGCGCTCTGTGAAGAACAGAAAATGAAACCAGTACACAGAGTTAAATGAAAACAAAATGGAAGCGGGAATGTACAAGTATAATAAGATATATCTATGTAAAGAAAGCAAACCAAACTTCCTACTAAAATGCCCAATTGAAGGCAACGCAACCCTGAGAAAAACAGCGTAGAAAAGGGGTCACGACCAGGATCACGTGAAAGCGAGATGTTAAAAAAAAAAAAAGAGGAAGGGAGAGACCGAGAAAGCGTCCAGCACAAGTGGCGAACTGAATTTTATGTATCGAAAAAAGTGGAGGAGAGGCGCAGATATTACGAGTCAAGAGTCGATGAGCATAAGGGTAGAGGCAAGCAAGGAGAGGGAATGTTTAAAAAATAAATAAACGATAGATGCGATCAAAGGATGCTGCTGGGCCGAAGTGGCCATTCGTAAATTCAATTAGAAAGCAGACTATCGAACCAGGAACATTGGACGACTAGCCAGATCGCCACAAACCATTCTTTATCCCCTATTTTTTTGTTTGGTTTTTATGACAAAAATTTTTCTGCCGCTGCTGGAAAAGTTCTTTTTTACTCAACGGGTTTCGTTTCTTGTCTCGTATTTTCCATCGGTCATCCCGCATGGTTCAGTCGATTCAAAGTCTGGAACCCTTTTCGGTGACACGTTTTTTTCTTTTTTAACGTGTAATCTCCGATGGATATTTTCTAAATATTTTAGTTTATTTAACTTTATGACAGTGTAAACAAAATAATCTGCGTCATAAGAACATGAACTGCAGCGAACAGCACATCACGCAAATTCCCAGTTTTTTATCGAGTTTCCACAGTGCAGAGCATATAAGGTGTAGTAAGAGGAAGACCCAAACCCTCAAGTCCAGGTTTGCGAACTGTCCGTGATGTAAGTGAAAGCTACAAAAGACACATTTATCACTTTGTCTTTTTGAAGGTGCTCACTAGATAGGCTAAATCCTAAATAAAAAGAAATAAAAAAATAGTTTTGGGTTTTTACTTGACTATATGTAAAACCTACAAATTTCGCAGGGACGTTTTTTTCTTTGCAATATGACTTCTTTAAGCTTTAATTATTGTTTACTCTTGAAATAAGGATAGTAGCCTAACTCAATGAAACGAGTATCAAGAAGGGCCAGTGGCGTCACGAGGGTCAGCAGCACCCTGGGTGGTAGCCCACCGCAACACCCCCCCCCCCCGCTCTCGCGTGGCCCACCGCGACTCCCCCCCCCCCCACCCCCGTTCTTGTGGCCCGCCGCGACACCCCCCTGAGCACTGCACCCGGGGCGGTCCGCCCCCCCCCCTCTCCTTGTGACGCCACTGAGAAGGGCCATAATTGTTTTTTAAAAGGTGCTTTGTACTTTTGTAAATTTTGTCACTATTTGGCGCGAAAAATCGTAACATAGAGTTACTTTTGTAAAATAATTTGTCCATAGTTAGACGTTTGAAAATATACTTATTGTGTGAATTGTCAACTGCACTCAGGAAGAATGCAATTTCTAAGTAGTACCAAATATCGCACTGCTTTCCGAATAATACGCTCATCACGAGGCATCTACTCTTACGTAAGAACTGCCCTCAGAACGTCAAGAAGATCTGTGCTAAAACACGCACACGCTCACACATGTCCCCTCTATTAGATCATGCAGAAAAATATATACGTTCTATCTTACCGAGTTTCCAATTTTTTTTCATGCAATTTTTCTAAATCTTTAAATCTCTATTGATAATTAAGTCAAAGTTATCCACAAGAAAATTGTTTTGTACGCTTCCTGTATTTCTTTGCCGAATAACTGCAGCAGCTAGTCTCGCCACGCAGGTCTTCATGCATCTGCCGCACTGTTTCGTTTTTTTTAACTATTATTTGTTTTTGCCCGATCCGACCATGGCTTAGAAACAATATGACTAAAAGAAAATTTAAGTTAGTTTTGATAAGGTCATACAGTACGGAAAGTGGGCGGAAACTTCAGTGACAACAGTGTCAAAATGCTCAAGCCAAGAAAAAATAAAGAAGGAAAAGCTCGGACATAATGCTGCCGAATTCAGAGGCACGGGCTCATGTCGCATAGAAATATCTTTAAAAATGAAAGCCGTTTACAACTACCTGTAACACCGAATAAGAGCACAGCTCTTGAGGAGGAGGGGAAGGAAGGGGGGGGGGTCACGTGGCCTGGGGGTCACGTGACCTCAAAGGGTGGGGGCGGAGAAAATTTTCTGCTAAATTTAGCGGGGAAAATTTTCCACTAGATTTAGCGGCGAAAATTTTCCGCTAGATTTAGCGGGGAAATTTTTCCGCTAGATTTAGCGGGGAAAATTTTCCGCTAGATTTAGTGGGGAAAATTTTCCGCTAAATTTAGCGGGGAAATTTACCCATCATGCACCGCGCGGTTACGACGACGGCGACGCCGACGGCGACGGCGACGGCGACGCCGACACCGCTCAAGCTGCAAGCGGGCGCCTAAGAGCTGCGCTCTAAAAAGCAGTATTAAAGACGATTGACAAGGAACCTATGTGAAAAACAGCTTCGATAACTGGAGCATGCTGCTTTGGGAAGTGCTTAGCACGTGGTAACAAACTCGCGTTATGCTTCCAGAGAACATTCTGTAGTATTCACTCGATTGTCTTCGCATTTTATGATTGTTGCATTATCATGGGACGAATAATAAAATTTAACAACGTATCTCGGCTTTTTCTTTTAGTATTTGCGTCCTTGAAACATTTTTGTGAAGAAATAACTCGCCAAAAATAATATTGTTGATGTTTTTCAAGGCTTAATTCTTGCGAATATCAAACTTGTTCACAAATAAAACTGAAATATTTTTAATTCACTTTTAAAACAAAGCGTTTAGTAATTTTAACAATAATAAATAAGACGCATGCAATTAAGAATTATTTACTGCAATGTGCCATTCAGAAAAAGGCAAAAGTTGAGAAAACAAAAGCGCGGCGTGAACGACATTTCGCACAAAATATTATAACGTTGTGCTTTCACCATCTAAAATCTCAGCACGGCCTCAGCATGTCACATTGTGTACTGTCAATATGCAACTATGCCATACTTGAGCATTTTCAATCAGCTGCGTATTTAAGATTTAAGTTAATATCTTGCACAAGGAGCGTTGTCCGGACCATACTATCGTCGGATCTATCTCAACCTACCTTGCAACGCCAAACAACTCTAGACTCAGATTGTTCCTTGAGTGTGAACTCCTCGTGAATACGTTTTCCGGGAGATCCTGATGCAGCGAAACTCCTTGTTTTTTGAGGATTCCGCTTGGACTACCGAAAAAACGTGCAGTCGTCAGGTGTCGTAATATGGCCACATGAAAAAGGAAAATACGGTGTCCTTGATTGAGTGTATACGTCGAAAAATGGCCAACCTCTTGGTGGCGCAATCACACGATTCAATGTCATCAAAGTTGACAATTCGCTTTTGGTCGATACCCTTGATTACGTACAAGATAACAGTGCGTTCTTACAACGGATGTCGCATAGTGCACTCAGGTTGTTATATTTGTACGTAAGAATTGTGTTTAAATAAATTATTATTGACCCCTTAACGTCGATAGTGTCCGTCCAGCCATTTGTTGTCGGCTTGCCTGAATGGAATCCCATCAAGGACCTTGGCGGTGCACGTGACTCGTGTAAATACAGTGCTTTCCGAGAGGTATGCTTGGCAAGTATCGATGTGGGAATTCAGACAGTGCGTACGGCTTCCGTTTAAGATAGTCCAGATAATATGAGCAACTTCGATGACACAAAGCATATTCAAATCATCACTTGCTCGCAACGTGAATTCCACTGTTGAGTGCATCTCTTGCCGCTCACTAGCGCAAGAGCTTCTGCGCCCGGCTGCAGATGACCTCTTCCCAGTTTGCCGCCGTCTATAATCTAGTGGTTAGCAAGAAAAATATAGACAGTGTCGTTTCAACAGGAAAATCTCGTCCTTGTATCGTTAGAGTATCTGCCACAATCGGAACTGCACCTTGAGTCACGGGCAACACTGTTATGTATATATGTATCCTTTATTTCAGACAGAAAAAAAGAGTCTGGTTAGCTGGGGAAAAGAAGGCAAGTTGTCTTCTAACGAGGATTTAGCCCCTTTTTACAGTACTCGGAGGAGAAACAGGAATACAAAACAGAATAATTATGCAAAAAAAGAGCAATTTCAAAGTCCAGCGGACAGGCTAACATATAAGTGTTAATTTTGTTGTAACATCAGACAGAGAAGATTAGTAAACACTCTGTAATTCTTGTTAGTAACGAAAAAACGTAATATGTGTTTGGGCCGTCTCTACTATAGTTGGGTGTAGGTGTTTAGTAGATCTGGTGCGAGAAATGTAAGTTGATGTTTACCGTAGTTAGTTAAAACCAATAGGTTTTATATTCGTGCGCTTCTGAAACTGTAACTTGCCGAGGTTTCATGATAGATAGATTAATAAAAGTGTTTTAGTCTTTCTAACGTCATTGAAAATAAGACTCAAACATTTAAGTAGTAAGATTTGTTCTATATTTAATATATTTCACTCTGAAAGATTGGGAATGACGTGGTCTAAGCTGACATAATGGCACCTCTGTATAGCTGGGTTTATACTTCATTTCACCTTAAGTTCAGGCGAAGCCGACGCGAGCTGCTGGGGCCAATCAGACACCGTCAAAAGGCTCACCATCATGGTGTTCGTCATGTTTATGTGCCTGTTCTATCATCACTGAACCAATAATAGACATGAAAGGTCTAGTGACTTGCGCTTTTGGTGTCTCTTGATTGGTGCCACTACCTCGTAGCGTCGGCTACGCCTCAACTTAATTTGAAACGCAGTACGGTGATGTCTCGTTAATGTGGACACCTCTGTTCCCCCAAAACCATTTTCATATTGTAAGTTGTCATTAATAACAAAACAAAAATGCATGTATTTCCACAGTTTGTCCCTGAAAATCGTATTCATAAAACGGGGTATCCATGTTAACGGGGTCCATATTAACGAGACATGACTGTATAGAAAACATCCTCATCTGTTGAAATGCGTAAGAGATAGTCATATTACCCTTTGAAACCTTAACTAAGTTGTATTTACTTTGTATAAATCGAAGGTAGATAGACGGTGGCCACGATAATTGAATAAGCTCTCTGCGTCTCTGAGGATGAGAATACTAAATTCATCCACATTGGTGACTTTGCATTCATGGTCAGCGGTACAACTTCCACTTTTCAACTATATTCAGAAAAAACACTTAGGAAGTGTGCTTTGACCGGCGGTTTCGACGTTTAAGGAGGGGAAGTTGTATTATTTGGATGGGGGCTGCTGCCCCTTCTTGACTTGGACTTCTTTTCGAGAGAATAAAAGAACGAGAGAGATATGCGGTTGACGTAGCTAATCAAGGATGTCAAATGACACTCTGGTTTGTTGCTGAGACAACTGCAGCACAGCAGCAGACCAGGCTCCTCTACGCCCAGAAGATGGCGTCTGGCGTGTCCGTTGTGAATAGGCAGTCTGGCCAGATCAAAACGAAGACGTACTGAGCTGTCCAAATGGTGGATGTATTTGCATATGCAAGAGTGATCATGAGCAGACACGGATACGGTGCTTATTCATATCGAACTGGGCAGGATCGGGGGATTTGCCCAGAGATCTACAGCCCAAGCTTTCGCTGCACCTGCTTCAAACTGCGAGTTACATAAAAGCATTGAAAAATAGAGCTGAAGCCCGGAGCCTGATGGCTCCGGGACAGCTCGTTCAGGTAGTGGAACGTTTCTGCAGGAATAGAGAATCGGGCTGAAAGTGGAATTAAAACTGGGTGTAAAGACAAAAGGGTAAATGAAAGTGGGAAAGACGGTAGCATAATAAAGTTTGCTCGCTTGAAAGGATTCCAGATGTGCAGACGTCGGTCAATAGATATTGTTTTTTCATGACTTATTGGTGGCAAAGTAGGCAGATGTCCCCTAGAAGCGTGGAGAGTACAATGAGTGTTCTGGTGGCGTCACTTACCTTTTGGTCACTTCCCTTTTGGGCGTTTGTTCTGACAAAACTAAAAACAAAACAAACAAAAAACAGAGGCTTTCTACGGTGGTTTGGGACGTATTTTTAAATATCAACTTCCACAAAACATGTATTGTTTATCTAAACATCTCATTTGTGTTCTTTTCATGCCCTCACATCTTGCCGAATCGCACCCATCAATATCCACATTCATGTCTGTTCTACATCAAAACCACTTCCTTTTTCCCCACATTATAGAAATAAAAATGTAGGATCTTATGTTTCCTCCACACAGTTAATTACGAAAGATGGTACAAACAAAGTAATACGTACGTTGAACTGTCCGAATAAATCTTAACATGTATCGCTGTGCAAAGAGTATATCAAGAAATCAGAGCATACCGACTTTTTTGAAGCGAGTCAAAGCAATTACCCTTCCTACGATACTTTCTGATAAAGAAGATAGGCACATAAAAATACAGTCCAAACAGTGCAAACATAGGAAACTCATTATTAGACATTATGAAATCTCTGCAGGCAGTCACGTTGTTCGCGCAATAAAATTCGACATATACAAAAAAAAATTTAAAAAGAAACGTTGCTTTCCTGAGCATCTTAAAGACATCTACGAAGGCACTGTGCCGAAAAACACCGACCTGCAAAAACCAAGAATACTAATAAATATCCCAACGACCGGAAACCGCTGGCTCTGCCGGCACGCTGTCTTCCACTTTCGTTGGCCCAACTTCCGCCGGGAGGCACTGTCGCTGCATGCCTCCACTCACTTACCTCCTCGGCCTTCCGGCTGGCTCGGCCCATGGGCTTCGGCACAGGGTTTTTCCGTCTACTGCGGCGCCCTTTTCGCCGGGGCCCCCAATTCAATTAGCTCTTGCCAAGATCGCCGCTGCCCGAGAAACTCCCTGGGCGGATGAACAATCGCACGGTGAGACCGGGACTTTCAGCCTTACCCAGGTTTTTTTTTTTTTTGCTTCTTTCATACTGCTCCCCCAGCCGCCTTTGGGGACCGGAGTCTCCTCTTCGTCAGCGTCCTTTGCAGCGTGTCGCGGCCGTGGCTCGACTTCTCTGCGGCGGTCTTTCACAAGGGGCTGGCGCTCGCATGGGGGACCCTTCTCTCCTCAACCTAGCTTTGGAAGGGGCGCCCTTTTCCGCTGTCCCTTTACGCCCCTGTTACCGCGGCGCATCTTCCCTCCTCATCGCCTTCTCGAGGCGGCTGCTTTGGTCAGCTCCTTTAATTTCATTATTTCGTATTCTGTTCGCCATGAAATGGACTGAATCAGGAAATTGTCTATGAAAAGGTAGTTTGTTGACGATCATTTGTACATCAAGCGGGTTATCGATCTACCGATACATGTTTGATTGGGAACATGAAGTACCTTTTTGGTTGATTCGTAGTGGTGGAAATATTTTTTTCAATATAAAACACATTAAGATTGTGAGCGCCAAAAAGAGGAGGCCCACGGTACAAATGTTTTTCGTTGGTATCACCACGCTTTATTATGGCAGAAATTTGTGACAGGCTCCTCCAGTTTTGTAATTCAATTATTCTTTCCCACGTGGCATATTCACTTTTATCTTTCACGCCGTGTGCAAATCCCCGCCAAAAAGGAGTCTGTGCCGAGTGGAAAAAACAGTAAGTTCAAAGATAATAAAAGTGTGAGATAATCAGTGTCTTGCACTTGCGAGGTACTGACAACTTTATAATTCTCCCTTACCATTTCATGACGATACTGCAATTCGTGGAAGAACATAAGAACGTCCGAACAATTTTGCAGAAGTCATTGCACGCATTTTATAGTAGTTATAATTGTCTTTGAGTCAGATATATAGGTAGGCACCGTACAGGACGTGTCTAAGGATGAATTGCCAATATATTTGAGGCACATCATTTTCTACGTTTTGATTTATATCCACTTTCCTCCTCGTGCAATGCTGTAACCAATAAAACAAGAAGATTAATTTAGAACAAGAACTAAATGCTTAATAAGCCGAACTTGTGCGTACAAATTTAAAGAGCAAGCTGCCATGCATCTTGCGTCGGCGACGGAAGGGAGAGTAAACCGAAGCAGCGCGTCATCGCTAATTTCAAACACGCGGCGCGTACAGGAGTGTGCTGAACAAAAACACTCGATGGCAGGCGAAAATGGGCTGGGATTTTGTTGAGGAGTATAGAATTAACAAAGTAAGAATCTGGGTCCAGCGGGATTCGAACCCCGCTCCTTGGAGTGAGAGCAACATACGTTGGCGACTCCGCCACGCACGGGGCAATGTTGCCTACATCGTTTCACTTTAAGTGTAGACGCAGACGACGCTACGCACTGATAGAACCAATCAAACAGCATCAAAAGCGTATCATCATGGTGTGCGCCATGTTTCTGTACGTCTTTTGTTATTACTGAACCAATCAGAAACAGAAAAGACCCAGTTATTTGTGCCTTTCAGGCTCCTTGCTTGGTCCCATTAGCTTGTAGAGTCGGCCGAGTCTGGACTTAAGCTGAAACGAAGTATAGAAACTATCGCTGCAGCATACTCGCCGCGTCCGAATGTACTACAATATTAATTTTACAATAATTACATAGATATCATGATATAGTTTTCTTTTTAAACCTTACACCTTTTTTTTAAATTCGTTGAGGCTACATTAATACAGTATAATCACTTAAGTTATACGGTCAGGAGAACATTATATTAAGGACTAATCGTCCCGATTAGTAGAATTTGTTGAATAATTGTAATTATTAAAAATCAACATACGGTTCAAATTAGAAATTTTCTGAGCGTCATCGAAAATTACCAAATCTGCAAATTTCCGAAATAATTTCCGCACGTCGGAAACGCGGTAAGTTGGTACTCATGAAACAGCCGCAAGGCTGACGGTGCGAAAACGCGGACGATAATTTGATCATTTTCGTAATTGATTTCAGATCATCAAAGATCAATGCATACCATATAGCATCGTCTCAAAGTTGGAATGGCTCGGCCGTTTTTATGCATTCATTCATTCTTAATTTTTTTTTTAATTTGGGCTTTTTTTTGTTTGGGAAGTTTTTTATGACAACTCCCTCGAGCACATCCTGGTATTATGTAAAATACTTCAAAATAAATCCTTTTTGATAAAACTGGTCTTAAAGTGTTCACGCATTCGTTCATTTTATGAAATTTTGGTGTTTAGGGAAATGCAGGAGCCCTCGAGCACATCCTGGTAATAATGCAAACACTTTAAAATGATTTTATTTTTCTTGAGAAAACCGGTCTCAAAGTTTTTACGCATTTGTTCATCTTTTAAAATTTAGGCACCCGCTCATTGTCCGGGGACGTTTTGAGATCCACCAAGCTCTTAACTGCGAGGAAATAAAAAATTTAAAGCCACCAACTATCCAGTCGGTGCTATTGCAAATTCATGGGCTTCAGCCCTCTTTGAAGAATGTGGTATCAACTCGAATATTTCAGTATACGCTCTTCTTCCGATTTTTCTTTATCTTTATCTTTGTGTGCAGGGCAATTGGGATAATTATTTTAATATAAACATTTAGTAGCTGCCTAAATTACATTTTTGACATGTGCATATTAAGTTCACAAGAATAATCAGCCTCTCACAAATTGTTTATTCACCGCAATGGTCCCATCTCTTACAACAAAACTCGAACTGTGGCAATCACATAACATTAATAATTAACAAAAATATTTTGGAAACCTATTTTATAACTTATTAGAATATCGTAATATGAAACCGCTGATTTTTTTGCTAGTTTATTGATGCCAGTAACAGAATATTGGAAATGATCGTAAACGTCTAAACGAAGACGAATTCACCTTATTGCTCAAATTCGTTTCATGAAGGTAGGCGTATCAGCAGTCTCGCAGAACAATGATACCCATCACAATAGCGGTGGACGTCAAAGCTACCGTTTAATTTATCATTTTAGAATAGTGTTACTGCCTGACAAGACTGCACAACTCGACTTTGTCGGCCCTATAGTCCAAGAGTGGTTGATTAAGATTTTGTCCAAAGAAATTATCCAAAATCAGGAAGGCATGGCATCAGCATCGCCACACTTGGAAAAGGTCAGTTAGATTTCTGTACCCTTGTTCTTTCAGAGCCGCGTAAGAACAAAACAAACATTCCTGTGGGTCAAGTTGCTCTGCCACCTGACCTCCCGTTATGGAGTGGCAGTTTTTCTTAGGTATATGTAAACATACTGTAACTTTTTTTTGTTCGAAAAGCTCATTAAGAAATATCAAATTTTTGTTCCTTTTATGAATGTCAATTCTCGTAGCAAAAGAAAAATTACATAAAAATGCTAGAAACCTGATGCTGCAAAAAAAAATAAAACACGTTTCAAAACTGTTTAATACTTGTTAACTACGGCCAAGAAACCTCCCTAGATAAGAACGCACTCAAAACAGGACACTTGTTTTTGAATTATTACTCATGGGTGCCAAAAATAATTGCACAAGAAAGTCCTTGTTTACTATGTTTCAATCAAACTAGGGTTGCAAATTGCAGTGACCAAAAGGTGGACTATTAAATGGTCTAGTTGATATTGAGCTTTTGAGAAACGTTAAGCACGTGTAAATAAGACAGGAATTATTATTCACAAAGACGTCTTAATTATATTTGATACAGTCACTTCTGGTCTAGAAAAGATCGAAGGACAAACATTTTTCGAAATATTTTATTAAAATTTACTTTTAATCCTTTTAGCGAAAATGCAACATTTCATTAAACGTGGAATAATATCAAACATCACAGAAACATCGCAAAATGCAAAGTTTTTACTTTCGAAGCACTTTCGACAGAAGAAAATCTCATAAGCAATTGATGTTCGCGCCCAAACCAAACCGCCCGACAGCAGAGGCTTTTTCTAACTCGACCATTATTATCAATTTGAGCAGTGGTTTTGTTCATTTCCTTTTGTAAAGTAGGTCATTTTAAGTGCATTCATTCTTCTTTGTGCAGTTCAAATTACAAAAAAAAACTTAAGTGCAGTGTATGTCATACTACTACCTGGCTGCCTAATACGTGGCCACCCGGAGTTATCCGAAGACATTAAAGAACAAATAAGGACAGATCCCTTCACATTGACGTACTGAGGTCACATTGAACTGGGTTCGTCACTTTTCTTCAAACGTATCCCTTCTGTATTGAGTCCATTTTCACTCGAGGATTAATCGAAAACGTTCCTTACAAAGTCCACACAATGCGGAGAAGCCATTTCGACGTCAAGCTGCGGCGGCATCAACACATGTACCGGCAGACGAGGGGGAGTCCCTCCCCGGAGTTCATATGAGGTGCCGGGGTGGGCCAAACAAATGGGCCGAGAGGGACGAGGAGATGTTCGGGCCCGTTTGGCGCGCACGTCACGTCTCCCCGGCGTCCGGGCAGCTTAGTCCGAGGAAACGAAGCTATCCCGGGCAGTTAATCAAAGTCTTCCGCTGCGGATGACCGTTGGTGCACGGCGCAGAGACCGCCATCAGGGTCTCCGGCCCTTGGAACCCCAAGCGCAAAGGTCGCTGGTTTACCGAACCTCGCAGGATTCCGACAGAGAACCGGATGTTTGTGCGCTGGGCTGTTACAGGTCTTGACGTTCAGGAGAACGGCGATAAGTTTTCTATTTGGTGATGCATGAATGTAGATAATGGTTCAGATTCGTTGTTGTTTTTTCTCTCTGTAGATCAGGATTTTTATGATTAGATGTTGTTCTCGTATTGTGTAACCAACGGACGTGTTATGAAAAGTTGGAACGTGAAATATTTCGTTCACTAGAGTCACTCTCAACTAAAGTAACGCAGGTCGACGTCCATTATGATCACGCAGTCTGTTCTGTGATTCGCTTTTTGGTGTTTTAATAAGGTAATACCGCGAGCCCATTGGTTGCAGAACGATAATTGGATGCACCGAACTCTTCACGCCCTCCGTTAGTTAAAGGGAAACTGAAGCGGCTCTATATTTACGAGGAAAACCACACTTTTTACATCCTCTTGATTTTGCCTCCGTGATCACGAATATCAAAAGTATGTTTCAGATTGATGCGCCATCTAGAGCCACAACAGCACTTTCAAAATAACGTTGGACTCCCTTCTTCCCGGCACGTTCTGTGGAATAATTGTGATGTATTGATAAGTCGATCTCAACATTCCCGCGCTTTTTTGCAAGCCTTACTCGGCAATCAAAAACGCTGCAAGCGTTCCATCACAAGCGACAAGCGCAAGGAAGTTTGAAACCTTTGGGTATTACGTCACACCCAGCGGCTGCTTTTTTCGGGTTTTTTCTCGTCTATCGATATGTTCGGGCCAAATGTTTGTGATATTCAAATTCACGGTACAAAAGCACGCTAGAATTCACCTCTAACTCGTTCTTTTTTCAATAACCTTTTCAGCTTCTCTTTAAGTTGTCAGTCAATATAGTCATCTCAAAATGCCGCCAATAAAACTATACCTCTATCATGTTTGCTAAAATAGGAGTCCCGGTACAGATCGAGCTCTTTTTCTCCAAAATTGCAATGCGAAAGCCCATAAATTTGTCTCAATACAATTACAATCCCACAAAGCGAACATCCAACCAAATTTTTTCCTATGCCCACGTATAACGTCCTTGTCAGCCGTGCTCTAGAATTTCCTAAGCACCGCTCGTTTTAGACGGGATTGGTCATTGTTGTAGTAGCCAATTCACGGCGCTAGACCATCATACAAATTAAAGAAGGTGTATAGATCTTTCCTTGAGCAAAGCTTCCTAAACTTTGGAACAGTGCTTTAACAAAATTGCACGTGGACGCATAGAATTACCCTAATCAAGTTTTGGGTTCGTAAGTAGACTAATAATGGGAAGCGAGAGGTCTTTTGTTGCGTAACAATTCCGTCCGGAGTAAAATAAAGATGTCTGTGAAAACCAGAAAGCAAAAGCTCGGTGGAACTAGAAAGGCTTTAACTCGAGGGGTACTTCCGGAGGAGCTTCAGAATACATCGATTCGCAGAGTCGATTTAAAATTCTTCTCTGAATGAGTGAGAAATATACGTTTTTGATTCCAAGTGTGTCTTTAAAAGCCAATACTTTCACCCTAAGGCCGCTTCGAGATACATTGTATGATAAGTGCCCTGTAAATTTATTTCAATTACTATGTTAGTGAACCTTTATATGTTTGTCAAAAACCGAAATTATCCCCATTTTTTTAGAAGATATTGATTAGTAAGAACACAAGTAATTAAATGTATTGTTTAAGGGTTTTTGTACAACTTTTGTGAGCGTGCGCGATGAGCCCGTCTAATAGATATTCGCACATTATTTATTACCGTTTTCCTTAACAAGCGTTTAAACCTTTCCAGCAATAAAGAAGAAAATTGTAGGCTGCCAAACATTCGAGAATTAAGATTTAAATTCTCCGCCTTTAGCCTTAATACCCGCGTGCGGAAAGCCTAAAAATATGGCAGAACTGTTAGCATTTCAAGTCCATGTTGGGACAATTGAAACAGACAAACAGATTCACAAAATAAATATTGTTACGTTTATAAAAAAAAATGTATTTATAAAATTTTGATTATGTTTTTAGTTAATTCAGTCATTTTATTTACACTAATTCTTTCGGAATATATGCCTTTTGTCTGCAAGTGCCTTTCGAAACGTAAAGAATAGAGTGTACGCCATTTAACTGTACTAAAACACTCAAAAAAAGGTGAAAAGAGGAATTGGTCAGAAATGTATTAACGTCTTTCAGGACCATGACGTCAAGGCTACTACATTGAGGGTGTAAACCTCGCTTAGTGTTTTCTAACGTCGGTCTACCGTCAAGTATTTACTCAAAATGCTTCAACTCCCAAAGTCGCTAGAAATTGAAATGTAGGCTTCCTAGATTTCATGCGACCCCATGCTGGGGCATTATACTCCTCTGAATCTAAAGTGAGTCTCAAACTATTGTATTGCTTTACAGTTTTATTTATGGAATGAATAGTGATGTTCTTGAGTGTGTTTTTATGTTAGCTATTATTGTAGGTTTAGCTGCAAGTTTGGAGAAAAAGTGCCGTATAACAATCCACTTTGATTTTCCCACATTTCTGCGACTAGCTTTATGTGTTAGTGCCCCACTGCGATCTCTCAGTTAGGTAAGATTTCAAAGTTAGTTTTGCATATTTGAGGGTGTGTTTGTGTTTATGAGCGTACAAAAAAAGTTTGATTTTTTTTTACTTGTATATTTTGAAACGATGTAAGGATCAGACTGCTCGTTTCCTTTCAAATGTTGATTATTTTTAGCTGTCTGTCGGCATTACCAAAAAACCCCTGTCTCTCAGGAGAAAAAAGTAGCCGCTGTGATAGGGCAAATTACCCCCGCCCTTCCGCCCCCTCCCCGCGTGTGGGGTATCCCCTTGGGGACAGATTTGGGGCGCCTTGCCGCGTGGCGCGGGGAATGGAACGGGGCGAGTTTGGCGGGAGTTGTCCCCATCGTTGGTCTCGGCCCTCGGGCTGTTGTTCGTCCGGCCGTAGAATCAATGTAGATGCACTTTCAACGCGTCGCCTGTCCGCCGACCTTTAACTGAAGTCCCCAGCGCGATTTTAGAGAGGACGTCTGACACCTGCGTCTCTCTTCATCCCTACAAGAACTTTACTAATGCCATTTGATGTTACCATTATATTTGCGATGATAAGCAGCACTAAAGACCAGCATAGGTATTTTCTAATTATTATGTACCATTATTATGTCTGTTTCACTTGAGCTTCTTTTTGGTGTTTTTGTCCCTTGCCTTGCTGCTGTGCGTCTCTGGATGTTCATCGTAATGTCTATACCTAATTCACGATTGTCATGATAAAATATTTCCCTGTAGATCCGTTGTACTGCGTTTAGATATAGGGGGTGGAAAGGGGGGGGAGGAGTTCCGTCAGCCAGCAATGCGTTTCGTCCTAGCCCCTCTACCCGGCGATGTCGGTGACATTCCAAATAAATGAAAAAATAAGACCCTTATTTTTGTATATCTTTCATGCAGAACCTTTTTGTAGATTGGCGACTAACTTTCTCCTTGTAATGCACGCGCAAGAAGAGAGAAAGCAGTTAAAATATTTGTGCCACCTATATTTCTTCAATGGTCCGTTCAGACGTTTACTCGGATGAAGAAAATGAAGAAAGTTTTATACATCGTGCTAAGTGAACTAGAGCAATTTTTGTTAAAAACGAAATTAACATTGTTTTCGATGTTCAGCTATAACTGAATACACAAGCTCGCCAGTAGGTGCATTACATCTAAAAATTGCTTATTCATTATATTACTAAGCAAATTTTTACCTTGAATAAATAAATATTCTCGCTACCAATCAACACCGTTAGGGGATTTAAATAATAGCTTAATTAAGAAAACGGCTGATAATTTTAGGTGCTTGAACTTTTCTTCTTGAACCGTGTTTCGTGCGTCTCAGTGTCTTGGGAATCAAGCGCGTTGAAGTTCACACTTACGCCCCAACGTCCCTGACGTAATAGACATTTACCTTCGTCGCGAAGGCCAGCGAAAACTCGACGTGCACAGCGGAGAGATGATACTGACCGCAAGGATGCTGACACGGAGGAAAACGCCGGAGGGGAGGAAGGCGAGCGCGGGCTGAGCGAAAGAATACGCCACATAGGCCCGAAGAAGTGTGCTCTGCTAACAAGATTGTCCTGACGTATTCGCCCCCGTCCCGAAGAAATGGCCGCCCAGATTAAATTGGCCCTGTCTGAGATCTATATATGCGAGGTCGCACCCTATGCGTCGGGCTACCGCATTAACGTCGCCAGGATTCGGTGGGGGCTTTCTTTTCGGTTCGCCTGTGCTCTAAACGTGAACATATAGTTCGCTTAATGTAACCCTCGGTCAGAATAAACAAAGCATCATTCTATAGCTGAGTGTTAAGCGGAGAAAGATGTGGTTTGTGCTTATATCCGCGATTCGTTTTGAATGTGCCTTTCGGGCTTTCGACGTCTCGAACTGAGCCTCGTGACAGAAATACTAATCTAGCTGCCCTAAGGCTTGGGGCAGTCTGTAGGTTGAAAATAGTAATATTCCCGGTACTTTTTGTTTTGTTTTGTTGAATTCAAACAGAAACAAACATTGAAAGACAATTGCCATTCTTACGTATCTTCGTTCTTAGTTTTCCTCACTTGAATGCCGCAGTGGTTTCCCATAGGGGTTTTCCTTTCACTTTGAAATGACAAGGCTCAAATCCCTTTCGGATCAACATATAAAAACAATTATTTGATATTTTCACAAATAGGATGCGCCGCCAATTTGGATCTTTCTGATAAATTACAATGTCCTTGCACACGACACAGTTTTTCTTGCGGTTTATTAAATACGGCAGCATTTCTTAAATAGGGGTGGGGGGTCCAATGCAACAACAAAACGGCGCCCTGGAGCGTTCGGGACCCGGGACCGGATCTTTTTGTTTTATAAATTCCGGCGGTCGGTGCGGCTCGATAGTGCGTGGTTCTGTTTGGACGACGCAGCCAGCGCACCGGCGACGGTCGGAGAAGGGATTTAGCGAAAAGGGGAAGACGCACAGTAGTATCAACGGGTGGGAGAGGGGGAAAAAACCGTTGTGGGATTTTCGTGCGACGACTACCAGGGAGTGGATACAGCGAAAAAGCTCAGCCTCCCTTTTTCATTTTGTAGAGTACCTGAAAAGCAACAAAAGCCCCCCCCCCACCCCCCCCCCTGCTCGTGTGCAAGGTTTGCGAGGAGGGTGGGCCGCCCTCCTTTGATTGGCTACTGCGGAATCCGGTGCATCCGGGTCCTGAAAAGCTGAAAATTTTGAACTTTCCAGCCGTCTTCCGAAACGCGGAAATGATATTAGTTGGGGGTCCAGGCAATCGGATACACGCGTCCGGGACCCAGTTGTGATGTCGACTGTGACAGTCGACGTCACAACTGGGTCCCGGACGCGTGCATCCGATCGCCTGGACCCCCAACGCGGAGAAGGAAAACAAATGGAAGAGGAGGACACCCTAGCAGCGATAGACACTATAGCAACGGCGTTCACGCCGGGTTGGCTGGCTTGAGGAGATGGACGCTGCTTCCGTCAACATAGACAGCGGTTACAACGAGTTTCCGAAGCGGTAGCGTAGTTTTGTGGGAAGGTGCTTGCCTCATAAGCAGCGGGCCCCAAGTCGAACCCCAGTGCGGGCTTAATTTTTTTTGTTTGTGAACATTTGATTTTTTTGAGGGCATTTGGCGTTATTTACGATATTTCCTTTATTACGATTAACACCGAAAAAAAATCTAATGTTGGCGACGAAATTTCGCTGAACTGAATGGTATGGGACTCCCTTTCAGGAGTCCCATACCATTCAGGAGTTCCATACCTAGCAACTATAAACACCCTAGCAACGGCCCTCACACCAGTACGGCGTGAGGGCCGTTGCTAGGGTGTTTATAGTTGCTAGGGTGTCCACCTCTGCCTCTTTTTTTTCCCCCTTGCCGCGTTGGGGTTCCAGGAGATCGGATATACGCGTCCCGGACGTTCTCGCACGACCGTTCTGCGAGTTGTATCGGACCATCCTTTAGTCACACCCTCACCTCTAGTAATCCAAGGCGTCGTATCGAAATGCATGCGCATGTGCCGGAGAATGAGATACATGTGCCGCATTCCTCTCCCTATTGTGCGCGTGCGCGTTCAGTGGACAAGAAGCTGACGGGATGTGTCGCAGTATTCACAATGTCTCGCAAGAGAAAGGTGCGAACTAAAGGAAATATATCTGAACAATAGCGGTGACGTGCTGGGTATAACCGTGTTCGACGAAGACTTCATAGAAAACAAGCAATGCTTTCTCATTTTGACGGACCCTGCCTCGAAGCACCGACGAAACACAGCCTGGTTCCTTTCAAAATGTGATTTATATATTTATACCACACAGTATATTGACTTTTAACGGATATATTTGCTCAGGCCTAATTTGAAGAGATCGGCTGAATAGCTGATATTACGTTTTTTCTGAGTGAAATGATTTTCATTCCGCCCGGACAAGCAGATGATCTCTAGAAAATAAAAAGCAGTATTAGCCTGACGTGACTTTTTTCGTCTGTTGAGGCCCCAGAGACCCCTTTTGGGAGCGTGCGACAAGACAGTCGCTTCACGATATGGCTCCTAGCAAAAGTTCACATAGACATCGTGTGTAAAAGCCGGCATTAGATTCTAATCAATGCCAGCTTACCTGAGCCCCGCGCCATACAAAACGTTCGGAGGCGCTTTGGAAAATGTCGGAGCGGGAAGCGCCTTCACTATGCGACGTAGCACGGGTGCTGTCGTTGGGTCGCTGGCAACCAGCTGCCAAGGCAGAGGGAGCTCCCCTTTAGATGTAACACGCTCCCCATTAGGGACGTCAGAGACTACGTGTCAGAAGTTATAAATTATATGTCACATGCTTCAGACCAATTAACTAGTACCTTTGAAAAAATTACTGGGGACAAGTATAAAAACTCACACGAAAGTCCCAAAACATAAATTAGATAGAAAGCCAATTATTGATTAATTCGTGCTACTTGCATGAAGCAAGTAGTATGTTTTATTTGCCGGGTTGCTTTGAAACATTCTTTCGACATCTAAACTTATGCTATTATGATAGCAGACTTTCTATAATATCCCCTCACATGCTTGGTGTCGCTCCTCAGTCTCTGTGCATCTTCGGCGTTTCAGACAAGGTTCGTATACACCTATAATCTCGTAGGTCTGCCCTTGGGGTAGCCAACAATTGAAGCACCTAGTTTCATCAGGCGTCCAAAAAAATATGCAAAAAGTTCAAATGGCAGGAAAGCATTTGCTATACACAAGCCGAAGCTATGTGATCGCACCAGAAGGTACAAACATATTACGTCCTGGAACTTAGAAAATTAACCTAAACAAGGTGGCAAGCTCAATGGCTGGAATATACGCGTGTAAGCTGCTTGTTGGTTTGAAGGTGTCAGATAGTCACATAGAAAACTCAAGCCTTCGACGTAGCCAGCCTTTCTTATAATGTTACGCGCGTGCAGCCGTCAATGCGGAGTGTTCCCGCCTCTTTCTAAGCACTGAGCACATACACACCGTTATTGTTTGAATTTCTCCGCAACGTTTTATCATGATTGAAAGGCTTGCCGTATTTTTCGTAGAAGTTCTGATAGCTACTCAAGTAGCACAGTTTTTTGGCCCAACCTTTGTTTTTGTTTGAGGCTTTAGGGCTTTAAAAAGCCCGGAAAAGCGAAGGTAGACCCGGATTTGACCTTCTTTGGCAAGAGTGTGGGTATCTTGGCCTTAATCATAGCCTCCTATGGCGGCCACGAGAAGCGGCCGCCGAAATGGAAAAGGTGGAGCGGCAGAAAACAGATGGACAGGAGAGCCACGTGACCGGTACTCCGCTGCGACGAGACGCCGAAACACACTTCTTCCGAGCGAACAAGTGTGATTCGGGTCCTCGCCGCTGCAAAAGCTATGCGCTGACGTCCACGTTCCTTGAGAAATGGGTCTTTCATGCTCTGCGCTACCAGATCCTCGCGCTCCAAATCTGCGACCGGGCATTCAATGGCTCCGTCGTCGAACTGCCAGCCAGGCTTTGTGGGTATAGAGGCGGCTATGCCTTAATTTTCCAAATAAGTGCGAGGCTTAGGATTCACTACTGGTAGTTTGGCTGTCACCTGGCATCTTTGACTCAAGTTGACACTCTGGAAACTAAGTGGAAAGCCAGAGAAAAGCCGTTAAAAAGCAAAAGAAAAGCACTTTGGCACCTACTGCCGCTTAGAAACAAAACCGTATTAGGCGCAAGCTAGGCCCGTGGAATTGGCAAGCTTGTCCAAAGTTAGGCGTTTCTCTGGTGATACAAGGGGAAGATACGGTTCCACGGTAAATATTTTTGTAAACGTTTTTTCACCTTAACATGAACAGCAGCGAAGTTTGATAATCAGTTTTTTTAGTGCGCCTCAGTTGTACATATGTAAGTGCAGTGAGGGACACCCGTTCTTGTTTGTAGCCATACTGCATTTTATAATAAGGTGAAATGATTTGCCCGCGCACCTGTCGCATGGGATATTATACAGTGTTATGTGTTACGATGATTTACCGAGTTTACTTTTTTCTTAAGGTGATGACAACATGCCGATTCGCCATGAGTGTTACTGTTCAAAGTGCGTAGGTTTTTGTTTCCTTTTTTCCAGGGAGGAAAAACATTGTTTTTTCTCACAAATACCAGGTATGTCCTGGTTTACGTAAAACGTTGGTGCTCTGAAGGTATCCTGATGACAGTAGTTCCTTTAAAATGAATATAGTTGAACGTCGCAAAATAAACATATTCCCTTATTTGCGCAAGGATTAATTTTTCCTCAAAGAACATAATTACTTAACCGTAAACATATAACCTCACGATCAAATAGGAAACAAAATGCTTATCTTTCCTGTGACGGCTTGAAGCTGAGCTAGTTGGTTCATTGTTATATATATTGCCAGCTGAGCATAAAAGAATAAGAGAGAGGAAGAGATAAAAGGCTTACCCACCACTGGATTAGCAACTGTTTATTCAGATCATCTTTTTCTTTATCTATGCTGAGTTTCACTCTCTCTTTTAGATGCGGAGCATCTCTTGCTCGGGTCTATGTCCCGCGGCGTCGTAGTCCGCACTCACGCTACGCATGCGCAACTCTCCTTTTTCCTCTCTCCAACAGCTGTGCGTTACTCTCTCCGCTCTGTCTCTCTACCAGCTGCGTGCACTTCGCGTGCGTTCGCTCTTACTCACACCGCGCGCGCATGCGCAACTCTCCTCTTCTAGTCTCCTCTCCCTCAAGTGTGAATATAAGCAGCGGTACCGCGCGTTCTCCCGGAGGAGTGAAAGGAGGATAGTTTTGGGCGCGCGGGTCGCAGCGCCTCGCCAGGGCTTTCCAGTGGGGTGGGCTTTCCCGCAACTCTGCGGCTGTCGTCTGCTAGCGTTTCTCGGCCGCTCGCTTCCGCCGCAGCCCGAATCCGGCCGGCTAAAAGAAATCAGTCAAGAAGGGAATAAATTAATTAAGCAAAGAGTAGCCTTGCTTGCCAATTCTAAGGAGGATAATTTGGAAATGATGTAAATATAAGCAGAAGAAAAGTTATGTTAAATCTAAAAGAAGAGATATATCGGGGGCTGGTGCGGGGAGAACCGACGCGACGGAAGAAGGAGAAAAGAAAAATGAAATGCAAAAGGAAGGAAAATATTAGGAATTAAAAATAAAGGCAAGCGAGAAGCTGTACCACGAGTTCAGCGCTGTTGACTCTACTTCACTCCGTTCTTCCGATGAAGTGTGATGGAAGCAACAGTCAGTTAGTGGGTTGGCGCAAGCAAGCGTCAGCACCACCCCACAAACTAACAGCAACGCTACGTCCACTGAAGACAAAGCTGCGCAGCGAAGGGCACGCGACGCTGAGCGCCAACGCTTGAAGCGAGCGGCAGACCCTGAACTACGGCAACGAGAAGCGGCGTCCATTCGCAAGTTAACAACGTAATAACACGCAAGTTAACAACGTTACTAACAACGTTACTAGCGCCGCTAATAACACCGTTAATAACGATCCGCGATGCTCCGCATCACCCCATGGTTCCCCTCGGGAAGATGGTGTAATTTTTTTAATCTACATCTACATTGCATTTATTTTAATTAAGGAACTTCTTCCTCTTCTTCCAGTCGTATACCCGAGCGTCTTCCTAGTCTTTCATTTGTCCGCACACATGGAAACACCACATTTCTCCCATGGAACATGGAAACATAATATGAAAACATGGAACATGGAAACACACCATGGAAACACCGCATAGAATCTGAAAACACAATATGGAAAAACAAGATTTCTTCCAACATGGAAACACCACCTGGCAAGAAAAGAAAAGGCAAGACCAAAAAGCTCCCCGTTGATGGACATCGGGGATGTCAACTTGGCAGCACAAAGCATGTACTTGAACAAGGACCAACGTTTGCACCACCACCAAAACTGCAAGCGGTCGACAATGTCGCGCTTTTTAGGGACTTTGCATTTAAGGCTCCGAATGAAAAAACTTCACAAATCATCAATGAAGGAATAGACTGCCTTGCAAGCCTACGGAACAAAGCACACCCAAAGGTGAGTTTTACTTCAACGGTGCGAGAATGGCGAAGCAAAGACCTGAAGCTTTGCATCTCTGACAAAGAAGGAGGGTTCGTGACCCTTAGTTCCGGGAAGTATGGAAAGAAAGCCAACTAAGCCATGGATAAGAATTTTATTCCAGTTGATTTAAAAGAACAAAATTCACTAAAATAGCAATCCTGAAAATTTTGGATAAAAATATTCTTACCTGTCATGCCAGATAAATAAAATAATCAAAAAGAAAATCAACTTTCTGTTTTTTCTCTACAAAAACGCAAAAAGATAGTGTTCCGTTTCGCGCCATAGTTTTGGAAAGTAACACCTGGTAAGTCCAAGTGTCGACCTTATTAGCTAAAAAAACTGTCCAAAGTTCAGGTAGAAGACCCATTCAAGACTTATAACTCGGAAAGCGTAATTACTTTTCTACAAGAGAAAAAATGTGCCATCGCCTCACGGTTTTCCATTGAAGTACAGGACATATGTATTATTCCAGCCCACATAGAGATTTCCTGAAGGTTCTCCGAAATATCATTAAAGAACAAGGTACCCTAACTTTCAAAATGAGGCCGGCATCAACTTAGACACTTCTTAAAACTTTTAAGCGTGTACCTAAATGCGACGGTAGTGACACATCAAAACGAACAGTATAGAAAGTGGCATTTTTATAGGATCCCGGGTAGCTCCGTACCTGAATGATCTGTACCTCGCAGCATGAGGACTTGCCATTCAAGAACGTTTAAAATATCCTAGAGTTGAGGTTATCTTCAGGTATGTAGACGATTTTTTAATATTGCCTAACACTGAGGTACATGATCCAATCAACGGGTGCAAAGAACTCTTCATGGAATGTTTCCAACAAAGCTGTTCGTATCTTGCATTTACTCATGAACTCCACGTTAACAACTGCATTAAATTCCTGTATTTATAGATATTTTCTTAAGGTTCGTTCCAGGACACATGTTTTTGACGATATCAGAAAAGGTCTTCTAAAGGAGTTCTTCTTTTGTGTCCGAACATTCACAAAATGTCAAACGTGGAGTTGCTACCACAGAGCTCACTTCCGCCCTTTAAAAGTCATGGCAACATCAGGTGGGGCGAAGTTTCGCGACGCAAATCTCCAGGTTCCATGATGCTGCTTACCCTAGAACACTCCTGGTATTAATATGTGAAAACATCTACAAGGAACTCATGCGCCAACCCGAAGGCAATGACGAAGCAACAATGAAAAAGCCTCTAACACCTTTGTGGTAGCGCCCTATATCCACCGGCTCACTTATCGATTGAAAACAATTGCTGGCCGGCAGGGCGTTCAGGTCATATGCTCTACGCCCAACAAGGCCTATTTCATCTGCCGTAAGGTAAACAAGAAGATCAACAAGAAAAAACGAACCACAAGGTATCTCACAATACCAAGTACACCGAATGTGAGAAGGAGGTTGTGTACCAAATCCCACTGTCATGTGGTCAGTGTTACATTGGACAGACTGGAAGGTGCATCAATGACCGGACGAGAGAACATACAGCTTCGGCGAAGGCCACCACAATAGCAGGGCGCCAACCCGCCCTTTGTCGTACGTGCCAGTGTGTGCCAGAGTTTTCTAGCCTAAAGATCCTGGCAAGAAACCACCACAAGTTTGCTCGAGAAATCGTGGAGGCCCTTGCTATTGACGCAAAGGCGGACAAGTGTGTGGTGCGCCTTCCATTGCGCTACACCACAAGGAAGTTGAGTATCTTAGAGGGGCCGCACTCATGGCGGACAAATGAAAGACGAGGAAGTCGCTCGGATACAAGACGAGAAGAAGAGGAAGACGTTCCTCAATTAAATAAATGCAATGTAGATGCAGATAAAAAAAAAGAGGAAGTGAAACTCAATATAGATGAAGAAAAATGTGATGTGATCCAGCGGTGCGTAAGCCTTTTTTTGTTTTTCCTATTTTTTTATCCTGCATTGTCTACACCTATATGAATTTATTCAGTCGAGAAATTTTTGTTGTAAAATCGAAATTCAAATGAGACAGACATATATAATATATTGGGCAAAGGCAATCAACTGCAGTTGCTAATATAAAACTGGCTATTTTTAAATATAGAACAAAATTATCAATGACACAATATTTCGGCAATTTTGTAATATGATTATATTTCCTGAGACGTGCATATAAATAATAAGCGTCAAAAGAATTCACGTAAAAGAAGAAAAAAAGGACATCGGTCTCTGCGCTATGTGTTTTTGTGCTTACGTGCGCCTCGTGTCAGGAATAAATGCTCAAAAGGAATGTGACTTTAAGTCTTTAGAGGCCGAAATAAAAGACCAAAGCAAGGTTGGGACAAGAAGAATTTAACTTTTGCTCGTCCCTATTGTTTGACAACACTAAATTATTAGAACCTTTAAACTTTACACAATCAAAACAGATTCATTTGGATATTTTATAGTATAAAACTATTTACAGGTTAAAGCTTTCTGAGCAACTGCATCTTATAAACATGCTTCTAAACTTCAGGCGTAAACCTCTTCAGCTCAGAAAACGTGGGCTCTCTCTAGTCTTGAAAACAAAACAAAAAATTAAGGGTATCATGTATCCTAGCTGTGTTGACTATAGTTGAAAACCCGCATTCATTGAATTAGAGCAGAACAAACTTGGAATTTGGGAACTCCCAGTGAGTTTGCTGATGTATCGAAAAGAGGTGTTAGTACATAATTAGTCTGGCAGGCGGGTGCACCAGATCAATACAACGCTATTTTATAATTTGGACTCTTGATATGCAGACAGCCGAAAGTTTAAAGGCTGGCTCTATTGAAAACTAAACCGGATCGAGTGTTTTAACGCGAACCGTTCTTTCGCTGGGTGCATTTCTGAGGCCTGATAAGCGTGAGCGCGAAACTCGATACTGATTTGTTAACGGAGAGGTCACGTTACCGAAGGAATACGCGAGAAGGAGTGAGGTAGGTGAGGAGGAGCTCGACTACCTGTGCGCATTGAGGGAAAGGAGCTCGAGTGCATGGAAGGCTCTGGAAAATCGCCAGGTTTATCAACCCTGCATACGTAAAACTCAGAGTATCGATAAATATTCGGTATTGAAGAACGTTTCTAGTATGCAACACAATCGCCTAGCAATTTCCCACATATCAGCAAAATATTTAGAAATAGCTTTTTTTTTTTTGGGGGGGAGGGGGGGTCAATAAAGCTTTGCTACATGAAGATAGTCACCAAAACAAAACCAACACTATCACGCGCTTGCAGCTCTAGACCGAACAAGCTAATATTTACTTTTCATTTTCGAGGAGCAACCTTAATTTCAAAGACGGAGACATTCAGAATTATCGCGTTCGAACTGCTGTTGAATAACCGATTTTCATCGGATCAAAAAAATACAAGATTTTGACAACGACCCTATTCTCAATTTTTTACAATAAACTGACAACATAGAAACTTTACTGTCCTTGTAAAGTGTAGGGACTTTAACGAGAACCCAATGGTCAATCTTCACAAAAACCGCAAGTTTACGCTATACTTGAGGACATAATAGCAGAAGTCACGGGGGAAGCTATTCGAGTAAACCGGACCTACCCGGTATTCGTCTCGCCGAGGAGTTACGCGGTGCTTCTCCCCAGACAGTTTTAATGCCTTCCATAAATACATTGGTCGCTCGCGCCGGCGCCTCTGATGCAATTACTGGCGTGATCCAGTACAGTGGAAATGGGACCCTGATGTGGCGTTCATTTCTCACCGCCATCTTGGTTAGGAAAGCCAAGCTGCAACTCGGACGGCAAAGCACAATGAGAAAAAAAATACTTCAGTGTTTTGGCAGAAGCGAGACGCATTTTCATACTTCACTGTTGTTTTCGTGTGAATTTTTAAAATGTAGATTTCTAAAGCAGGAAAAGCTCCGAGAATGCCGCTTCAAAACTTTTGTTATGCCTAAGCAAGGGATCAAGGAGAAGATTTCTGGAACATTACTAGATTTAAGAACAGACCCTTCTTTATGCAATGGGCAATCAATAAAATTGTGCACGTTTTCAAAGTGAAGTATGCCACTCACATAAATTTTCATGTTTGGAGACTGCGTATTTGTGCAATATTTGTACATTATCGGTTCTATACAATGTCGGCCTTTGTATGTTGACTGTGTTCTACGATTAGTCAGTTATGTTTGACAATGCTTGAGCGTAGCAGTACGCTGTTTTACCGACAATTGATTCAGTGAGCGAACCCATTAGCACACAATATACATGAAAGCGTAGTGCTCATGAGTGTTCCAGATTTGTATATTCCTGCGCATTAACTCACTTTGAGTACGCAGATATTTTTATATTTGTGTGAGTGCGCCACAGTCGGAGCTTCTTGAAGAAACGGGGCTGCGACTAAACAATACATATATCAAGACTACAACAATGTTTTAATGTCCAAATTGAGTATTTTTAATACGAAGTTTCTTATATAATATTTTTTCTTTCTCTTAGAATCTTCTTCTTTTTTTTTTTCAAGTGTGTTCGGAAACATTTATGCACGACCCTGTTAGACAAGCCTAATTTTAGAGCCACATACTATTTTAAATAGCGACGAGAACATAGTTGCCAGAAACATCCTCGAGCATCTTCAGCGTCATCAGTTTTAGGCAACGAAAGAGGGTCAGCGAACCAGTTCTCTCAATCTACTCCAAATACAACTTGCTTTACAATGATCGAGAACTCTTTGCTATAGACGAACGCGCCGTCACGCCAAAAACAACTCTTCATAAATCTTCGTTCCAAGAGCAAAACTAGACTCTCTAAACCAACACGCCGTCGAACCTACACCACCGTTCGTCTTCGCGAACCCCGATATATCGATCACAATCGGCCCTGGTATCCATCAACGGCCGCGAAGCTATCGCGGGCTATTGCTCCTCCGCCGACGCCGACGAAGTACTCAGTACTCGCGACGTGTCGCGGCCTCGCCTCGCCGGAATCAATGGAGACGTCGCTATTAATCCAGTAGATGCGGTACAACATCGGGCGCTAATAAAATTTTCAGAACCGATAAAAGAGAGGCCGTGTACGGAAGGGGATTTCTTTCGTCGATTTGAAAGACGACGAAGACCGGAGCAGCGAGCGATTGGAAGAAGAAGACGACGGTGAACTAATGGGAAAAGGTTGGGTGAGGGGGAAGGGAGAAGCAGTTGGAAACCAACAATCAATTTATCGGCACGAATTCCGCCTCCCGACACTCCCGGAAATCAGGAACGTGACTGGGACTTGGGAGACCAGTTTTAGCTTCTCCCCAAACCTCCACTGAGAAAAAACAAAAGAGAGAGAGGAAAGGGACGCCGGCGCTGCAAACCCAAAGAACGGAAGTCATCCGGGAGCGTTTCTCGGAGAGTCCAAGGGAAAGGCATCAAAGATTCACTTGCGTTGGGCTCCGCGTCTTCTTTTTTTTTTTTTTTTGTGGGTTTAATATTTGTTTTGCTGATTCCTTTCTTTAACGTTGTTTGTTTGTCAGACCGTTTATACTTATGCAGCTCGAAACACACAGGTCGGTGTCGCTTACCAATAGATTACAACTCTGTTTTCGTGTTTTTTTTTTAATAATGAAGCTTGTTTGTTATAAAGGATGGAAGTAACAATCGCAGTACGGAGAAATATAAACCTGGACTATCTTTTCCAGTTTGTTTGCGTCTCACTTTTCCTTAAAAGAAGGTATTCTCGACTAATATTTTCAACGCCTTATTTTAGAATATCTTCTAGATTAAGTGAATATTTGAGGGAGCTGCAGTAGAGTATATCTTTGTTAGCCGCTCATATTTCATAGCCCAATATTCTCGCATAGACCTATACTTCATAGAAGAGGGTAGCTCTGCCTCTGGTACGTGACTTTCTAAGATGCCGCTGCTCTCCGGTGAGAAGAAGCGGGAAAAAAAGGAGACTGACAACATGAGCAAATATCCAAAAAGCCAAATCCTGATCCTTATAAAAAACTGGAATAAACTTTGTTCGATTCGTCACTGAACGCGTATGCCGAGAGACACGTCTATACACCAGCACAGTGTTTCCAAACAAGCCCGCTCTTTGCCCACACCAGGTGTAGGCACTGCGAGTGCGCAGAAACCGAAATTCGGGAGGAGTCAAGCGTCTGCGCATCCGCAGGAACAACAGCAGCGCCACCGCAGTGGCGTAGACGTCAGTGAGTTGATGTTGGTCTATACTCTGCTTTACTTCGAGTCCGACCGCAGCCAATGTCACGATCATGTGGAGCCAATCGAGTAGAGCCAAATGTGCATCATCACGGCACTCGTCGCATTTGAACGTCTGCCGTCACCGCCTAAACCAATCACGCACAGCGAACACGCTTCGATCATGCGCTTTTCCATTGCCTGATTGGGTAAGCCTGGGATTGCAAATCCAGGAGAAAAACACAAGCGTCGTGACGTTGCACTTTTGTTGCTGCTTGATTGGCTCCACCGGAATGTAGCGTGGGCTCCGGCAGGACATAGAGTGAAACGGAGTGGGGTAAAATTGACATTTTTTGACGCCATGTCAGTAGAGGCTTCAGAGGGAAAACGAGCGACAGTCGCTACTAATACTGCTATCTTGGTCAGCCTGCATTGTTGCTCAGAAGCCATCGGTCATCTCGAGCAAAGGACTGACGGGTTCCTCCATCCACGTCGGTTCTGTTGGGCTTTTCTGCGTCATTTTGCTGCAACCACTGTGAGTGTGTGTATGTGTTTTTTTTTTTTGCTTTTGTTCTTGCATGATTGTTTCTCACAACAGAAGCTTCCGCATCTGCCATGTTGACCCGAATCGGAGTTGGATGACGTTTTATCTCACGTGTTTTGAAGCAACCACGAATATCTGGATAACTTCTCGCACTCATAGTGAGACAACCAAACGTCAGTGGTAGATTTTAGAAAAGAAAAATCAATTTGCGTAATTTGTTTGCTTTAGTCTGCGTTACGGAAAACAAAACAGGGTAGTTCGAGTTATAAATACGCATGCATTACTGACATTTCTTATTTATTGCAGCACAACTTTGTACGTCGACTGGTAGGTGGTATTGTCCGATACGTAATAACAACCAATACATTCTGAATGAAAATCGATTTCTCTCTTCGCGCGCTTTGCCGGGCTGTGCCGCTGAAAACCTCAGGATTCTCGCGACCTCGGCTTAATCATGTCGTCAAACCTCAGCTGAATAAATGATCCGGGACACTTTTTAGGCCAATAAAGAAGAAACGAGGCAGTCACCTTAAACCATGATCAAAGCTTATCCAAACATTATCGCGTAAAAAGACAGCCTTCAATTTGTCGTAACTGAAATGAGTTAACAATCGATAGATAGAAAGACTTCCAAACAGGACCAACAAGTGCTCAGGGTGAGTCCTCATAAGCTTCCTACAGCAGGCGCGGTTACAACTTTCATTCATCATCGCCGTTGCCGATGTGTCACTCTCTTGAGCAGTCACCCCACCAACGGAGGGCGGTTGTTGCCATGGGTACTCTCTTCACGGGACCGGTGATTATTATCCCCTCTTTTCGTCCTGCTCACTAACGGATCTCTTTTTTTTTTTTGTTCTCCTTCTGTATCGTTTAATTTTCTTTTTCTTGTTTGCATACTTCTCAGAAGTCAAAGCGACTTTTTTGTGAATGTCGTGTTTTCGACGCTTAGAATCTTTAGAATATTCTGGTCGCTGTACAACATGTGTCTTAACTGAACGATGTGCACGGGCAACGTTCTTTCTCTGCAAACGTGTTTTATTACTAAAAATGCATACGCGGGCATCTATACGTGTGTGGAGTACAGCAGATTTAGCACCGTAATATATACTAGCTGCGCCACTGGAGACTACAAAGTCTCTCACTGCTTCAATTTTATCTTTTCTAATCTATTGTTTATACAACGCTGTATATATATATATATATATATATATATATATATATATATATATATATATATATATATATATATATATATATATATATTTAAAATTAGTACCAACTCGTTTTACTCTATAAAATTACGACTCACAAAGAGTTCGTGTTGCAGCTAGTGTAATACGGCATTTTCGAAGCCTCCAGCCTTCAAAGGCGGCTTGTGTAGTTTTCTTCCGGTATTCTATAATAATCGGTTTGTTAATAGAGTACTAGAGAAACTACGTCATACGCTACTACGTTTGAATAATTATTCTTGAAGGTACTGTCATACGCGTACAACATAGTCGAGGGGTGCTGGGTAAAAATAAAAAGCCAAAGAATGTCCTATTTCAAGCAAATAAGAACCAGAAAGAAAGAAATTAAAACAATAAAACCAATGTCCCAATGCAGGCAAATTAGTGCTCAAAAGAAACAAAGAAAGAACGCAGTTCACTAATATAAAAATCAAGCCGCTTTTGTTCTAGTTCATTTTTTTTTCAAGGATACTGCGGCACGCATGCGCGAGCCATAACAGGTGTGGTTTTACATATTACATACAATTTGAACAGTACAAAACATTTCGCTCAAGAACAAATTCCGGCAGAATTAATTGCATTAAGAAAACCGTGAAGTGACGGAAGGGTTACTACTTACTACTTCGTTCGTTAACAAATTCAACTCTTGGACTGCCAGAAGGAAAAAGGAATACTTCAATACGTGCTTATATCTGTATTGCATGATAGCTCTTAAATGATTGAGTCTAGATAAACCCGTTGGCCAAAGAGTGATATATCACGGCATAAGAAAAATTGCGGCCGTATGGCGGGGTTAACACCTATAAAATATGGTTACTTGAATTGCTTTAAAAGATGAAATTTATAATAATTATTTCTTCCGCATTGTTTTCCCTTATCTTTTTGGAATCGTAAATCAATCTGCTGTCTAAAATAAATATAGTGATACAGAATCAGATTTCTTATCTACAGTTATTTAAATCAAACTAGGGATATTTTAATCATATAAATATTCCTTAAATCAAATAAACTTGAATTATTTAAATGTACAAAGATAAAACTCATATATTTTTATTAATGCAAATTTTGAGACGAATACTTTGGGATTTTTATTTAACATTGAGTACATTTTTCCACGGATTTTTCTGATATTTTTGTGACAGTAATTTGTGCTTAACCCCCCCTCCCCTCCCCTTGTTTGGATATAGATCTTCCGAATCGTATCCGTTGAATAGTTTTAGTAGTAATATTTGTGCAAGGTACTGAACACAAACCACTACAGACTCCTCGGTCAAATATATCTAAATAACACATGGCGTTAAGGAGTTGCGGAAACAGGAGGTGCCCGCTTTGAGATTCCGGCGGGCGTTTTCCGTTTTATGTTAGTCAATGTTTTATACAATACTAAATTCTTGTTAGGTTTTGGCGAACATATCTAAGCAATAGGTATTAATACAATCATATCATCGCAACGCAAAGCGACAAAACTTCGGAGCTATCCTGACCAAACCAGTTCGACTAGAACCTGACTAGCCGCTGTTGGGACATGCACCGAGCGGTGCATGTCCCAACATGCACCGCGCGGTTACGCCGATGGCGACGGCGACGCCGACGCCGACGGCGACGCCACTCAAGCCGGATACGGGCGCCTAAGAGCTGCGCTCTAAAACAACACATACTGAAAAGCCACTCGTTTGCAAGATTTGGGTCACAAAGCATCGGGAAACCTGCCTAAGATGCTCCCGAAATGGTCCACGCACCTATCTTTCTCACAAACTTACCGAGTTTAGCCTGTAGATAATCCAGTCACGGTCATGCGATGCTTGTTCCTGCTCCGTTGAGAACAACCTGCCGAGTGGATCTTTCTGCCACGACAAGCAAATGATCTCAAGTGGAATCCCCTAGTTGTATTTGCAGCGATTATGGAGCGCTTTTTTTTCTTCTTCTTTTCGTATCTTTTTGTGCGCGCAAGCACGGGCTCGTATTTACCGTACTACAGACCCGAGCATGGGGCGCTTTAGAATCGCTTCATATCCACGGAGGGAATGTCCCATCAGAGCGGCCGCAGTGAATGGTACTGAGCCTGGGGGCGTCGACCAGCAGCCGAGGTAGTTGGTAGCGAACGATCGGAAGCGGCGTGAGGCTCAAGTAAGGCCAAAGCATCGCTCGCTTCCGCTGGCTGTGCCACGCCTCCAACGACGAGCTCAGGAAACTCAGCTGGTTCACTGTTCCTCTGCATCTCTTTGTGAAGCGCGACTGGCCTTAGCGAAGCAGCAGTGATTAAGCTGACGTAACCCAGCATATATACGTGAGTGCTACAAGAACGTTGTATATTTATTTGCTAGTTTCAAAAAGCGTGCTTTATTCAAACGCAACACACTAAGAAGAGAGCCTATTTGGTAGATTTTGCTCTACCAAGACGCCACTCATTTCGCCGTCCTATTCACGCAGTTCAACGACAGTTCTCGTAAGACGAATCAAGCAAGAAAGGTGAAAGAAGACCCGCAAGCAACGAGAAGAATAAAAAAAGCGACGCAACAAAAAAGCGACACAGCCGTCACCCTTCGTTTCATCTCGCACCGCTGCCACATCCCCGGCACGGTCTCCGCACTGCTGGCTTTACCCCCTGGGTTTCGGCACGGTCTCAGGGAGAGGATTCGGTTTCTGCCCGGACTTGGCTGGGGCTTGGCTATGGTTCCGACTACGGGATGGCTTTGGCTGCGCGCTGGAGCGGAGCTCCTTCTATGAAAGGGATTTGTTAGGGATCTGCGTCGTTGGAAGGCGTGGTTTTCTTCGCCCATTGCGGTACTCTTCTCGGTAGGGAAAGTCGTCTTTGGTGTCTGCCGGTCTGGCGACGGCCTCACTCTTCAAATGTGTCGGTAAACCAAATGCACTTGCTGAACTTGTTAGATCCTCTCGATGCCTTTATTTATATTGAAATAAATTCAGTTATATCATATTCAACTGCTATGATCCAAGACATCTATCATAAATAGTGTAAATCTAAAAAATATCACAAGTGGGACTGATTTTAAAGCTTTGTAGTCGCCAACTAATTAAAAGCGGTTCTTCCCAGATTTGTAAGAAACGCGTTACAACTATATCTAAATACTTTTTTTGTTTCTGTAACAAAGTTACAGTTACTCAGTTACATTTCTAGAACAAGAACGAGTGACGTATTTTTCTTACTCTTGAATTGGAAACGAGTAACGGCATTTTGTTACTTCTGGAGAGGAAAACGTTCGAAACAAGTTACCCTCTTTGGTCTTCACTCCAGCAGCGCTTGTGACTTTCGTAGCAAAAAGACGACAACAAGAAAACAAAAATCATGGATGCTTGGAAAAGCTAAGCATTAATAATGACGCAAAAGAATAAAATGCGGCAAGTGTTAATAAAAACTACACATTCACAGTACCTAGACGTCGCCTCCTTGTGGCCTCTTTTCTTCTCGTCCCTTTTCCGAAATACCCCAGTCTCGGGTTAAACAAAACTATGGTTAACTTCCACCAGCTCGCCTGCACCCTTACAATTTTTTCACTAACTCCTTACATTTGAGCTGAAATAACGCGTTTCTTTTTACTCTCGGTAAGGAGTAAAATACGTATAAAGGGAATTCTCGAGAAGAAAGAAGAGTTTTCCAGGCTAAGATGAAATGCATCGCACAAAGCTCAAACTCCGTGACAAGGTGATGCTGGTAGTTGGGATGGAACGCGAAATTTTGAAAAGACGACTTTACGTGGATCACCAGATAATTGACAATGACGAAATTTTTCTATAAGCCGATGTCCACCCAAGCGTACTATTGTCAAAACAATAACTGACATTGTGGGCTCTTGTGGGGATTATATCAGTGAAAAATACTTCTCAGCAAAAAAAAAAAAATCCCATTTCTTGTTTTGAAGATATTAGGCTTAGGCGGACATCGGTTGATAGCAAAATATCGTTTTTTTTCAATTATCTTTTGATCCACGTAAAGTCATATTCTTAGACTTTTTCGTTTTATCCCAACCGCTAGCGTAACATTCTCACTGAGTTTGAGATTTCTGCGATGCATAGTTCATTTACCCGGGTTGAAAAACACGGTTCTCTGTTCTCGGGAACTCCCGAAACTCCCTTTGGCGTCCAGACGCAGCCGACGCTACAAGCTGATGGGACCAATCAGAGAGCGTCAAAAGCGCACCATCATGGTGTTCGTCATGTTTATGTACGTTTTTTGTCATTGCTGAACCAATCATAAAATAAAAGGCATAGTGAATTGCGCTTTTGATGCTGCCCGATTTGTCCTCTTATTTCGTAGCGTCGGCTGCGTCTGGTCCTAAGCTGAAACGAAGCAGAGTTCCTTTTTGACCGAATAACGAGTAAGATGTTTAGTAACGTGTACATGTCAGGTTCCGTCGAACTCTACCATCCGCTTGTTTTGCGGGCGGTGAGTTAATTTTCATATTTTTTATATGACTCCTATTACTGCGTGTTCCGATGGCATTTATAGTTGCAAACTTTGGACATCACACAGAACATTAATACAGACGCTGACGTTTTCCTTTCCAGTAGTTGTTTCTTTTTCTCATTTTTCTTACAGCAGAATCGTGCAGCATGGTTATGCTTCGGTACCTCAAATATTCTGCGTTTCATAGGATTACCAATCAACGTTTTGCAGCAGCTCGCGGTAATCGAGACAAATAAATGTGTAAGTAAAGCAGCAAAAGCGTTTGAATTACTCAAGGAAAGAGTAAATTAGATCTAGCATCACGAATAAATGTTTTACGGTGTACTTCGCATGCTATGAATTAAAGAAACAAGAACCTATATAATTTAAAAAAAAATGGCGTGGGTTTTATTAAAGAGGCAGAAATTAGCATCTGGTACCAGGTGTGTCCAGAAGAACGTTCATTTCAAGTCATTACGTGAGTACAAGACATGTTAAAGAGGATGCTAAGCGCCCAGTACTTGTTCTTACATTAAAAGATTTCCAGATATTTATTCATGTAATGCGTCCACAAGACTTCAGGAGTCATCCATTACCTAAACAAAGAGCGGAGCAATGCTTTTATTTTTTTAAAGTATCAAGTAAGATACAAAAAAAAAACTAGTGATAACAAATGGCACAGATAAAATAATCTCTCAAAACCAGTTTTGTTTAAAACCAACTATCATTGTGAGATAGTGTGAGGAATAATAACTTGTATGGCATTATTTCGGAATCAACTCTACATATGCAATGATTGCCAATGTAAATAATCTCTTCAGATATTTTTTTCTTCGAATGTGATCCACGCTATAACACACGTGGAAGCACAACACGAGCACCCTTTTTATGTCATAATCTTGTAAACTAACATGTGTTAGCAGCCTTAAAAATAAGAAATACAAAAAAATTTAATTGAATAAACTAACAATATAGAATATTCGCGTCGTTCCCGCATTATCGTGGAAAGTACAGTCAGAACACAAAATTACTTAGGCAAAATAATTTTATTAGAACTGCGATGCAGGTTTACAAAGCAATATTACTTTCCTATTACATTTCAAGGGCTCCCGGAACATACGTGAGCAGCATCTTTCCGCAACTATATATATACATCTTCCTTCCTCGTTAAATGTTTAAGCAATCATTGTGCAGTGTTTCGCATTAGTGAAATTTCGCGCCTCAGTTTGACAAAAAGTATTAATCGGACAATGTGGGGCCTAGTTTACTAACTTATAAACCCATTGCTTTAATATTACGCTAGGTCACCAAGAACGTTAAGAAGTCCTTATTTAAGATAAAAAGCGTAATCTAATAAGTTCTGGAAGCCCATGAAAAGTCTAATAGACACAAAGACTCAATTTCAAAATTACGTTATTCCTGAAATATCGAACTGACTTTGGTTGTGGCATAAATAATGCACAAATATAAATTTTGTTACTTTGAATTCTTTGTTTACCAAGGTCTACTGGGCCCACTGCTTGTGCTATGAATTTCACAGCTGCTCAGATCCGCGTACGCGGTCGTCGCACAGGCAGTGTTAGGGCTATCAAAGCATGGAGAATCATATTGGCGGTAGGTCTCATGCGGCTGGGGAATTAACGTTATTGATTTAGGATTGTATTCTGTCCGGATGACGGCTGAATTCTGAAAGCAAAAATGGTTCAGATATATCCACAGCGTCCAAAGTTAATTTTACCTTATAAATATAGAAGGTTGTGATAATTCCAATAGAATAGATTCTTTGTCGATGTAGCCGAACTTCGACAGGCATATCTTGGTGATTTGTTCGTGAAAAGGTTATTTTAGGAAACTATGTGTGATCCAAATCTATGTCCAAATAAAAAGCTAAATGTAAAAAAAAGCAACAGGTAGTTTAAAGTTCAACGTCATGCTTATTCAGATACGTGTTCGCACCTTCGGTATAGCCACGGGAGATTTCCAAAAAGCACTTTTGCTTACAAACTGGCCACAAAGGAGCTATATGGTCACGCGTGGACGCATTCAAATTCGGGTTTGAACACCATGTGCTGTAAATGTTCCGCTTCGTAACCGAGGCCGTTGATCTTGTACAATTCCATTGCAAGCGATGCTGTGTACCAACACCTAGGAAAATATTCGAGTTCCGAAAGCACACACATAATATTGCAGAGCAAGAATTGTTCAACGAAGCAATCCAAACATTCAGTACCTAATAAACGAGGCCATCGACCCACTGAGTTGTACATCATACCTGAGAGGCACCATCAACACCGGTATAAGTTACACGTTCCTACCTTTACCTTGGAAGCAGAACTGACACAGCCTTATCGGGAAACCCACAGCACACGCATTGCGAAAAGAAATTCCGCCCTCGGGAGCCAAGCGCAACGCCGGTCTCTGCGGAGCCGCAACTCTACAGTCCCTTCGTTTAATCGACAATCGCCCTTCCACACCGTCCTCCCATTCAACACCCGATGGCCACCTCGGTTACACGCTGAACGTACAAGAAATCTCGCCTCAACAGGAAAGAAAAAGTAAGTACCCCACAAATAGACGAACCAAATGCGCGACAGACGCTTCAAATCCCCGATGATTCCCGCGAACGCGATCGAAGAATGAGGCGCCATTGAAAAAAACAACGACGCGGTGGCAGCACGAATCAAAACCGGGGTGGTGCTGCTTGCGCGCGACTGCCAATGCGGGGAAAAACCTGGAAGTCTTAAAGTAAAAACCAATCTCATTTTCCTTCCCTATTTTCGTTTCCCTCATGTCATAGCTTCTTCTCGTTTTCCCCGTTTTCTCCCCTCCAGCGACTCCTCGAAAGTTCGCAAATAGGGAAGAAAAAAAAAAGAGCCTGGAAGTGAAGTTTAGGAGAAGGGAGAAAATGCGAGTTGAAAAACCAAGAAAGGGCGGGGTACGTCAGCCTACCGCGGGCTCTTCTTCATCCACTCTGTAAGAGACCAGGCCAGGTCGTCAAGAAGAAGAGGGGGACGCGGCCGCATTCGCTAAAATGGCAAACCGGTGCGCGAGAGTAAAAGGAAAAAAAAGGAAAGTGTTCTATCTCCGAAATTCATGCCGGTTCCCGAATCCCCACCACTCCCGCCCCCGTCTCTTCCTCCCTCATCCCCTACCATGCCGCCTCCGCTTCCTCTTTTACCGATGCTATGCCCGACTCTTTGCGATGATGTCTCTCCTGAGATTTTGTGGAAAGGCCCCGCTTCCCGGCGGAGATCATTTCAGTTTGCGCCCGCGTTCCTCTCTCGCGCGATCGGCGTCACGCTTCCTACTCCGCCCAAACATGGCCCCTCTCTCCCTTTCCTCACGCGCACTCTTTCGCGTTACTTTATGTAATGGTTACCGGGTGTTCCCCTAGATGGCGCAACTTTTCTCCGCACATAATCACAGGACTCGTTTGGGTATCTCTCTTGTTTCCTGCGGGTCTTAAGGATTGTTTACAATATTTCATTTTACAAACCTATCTACGATGTACATTTTTTTTCAGGCTTACACATTGGTGCTTACAACTACTGCATCTTATTAAAGCGCGGCCACGTGGTGAGACAAAGCACATCTATGCTGTTGGTTGTTCTTCTCTTGAGTGACTTCAGTCTGACACACAGTTGCTGCATATATCGTTAAGATCACGTCCCTGTCGCAAGTGTGGAGACTGATGTTAAGCCTGTCACAATGCTCCAGTCCACGTCGAACGCAGACTTATCACTTGTACATGCTTAAAATATTACAGACTCGGCTAATTGGTTCAGGAGCTCCTACTTGCAATGCGCCTTTGTAAAGAATTCATTACGCAATTTCTCAAAGAGAAGCAGTGGCAGTATAATAAAAAGTGCAACAGCTTTAGTGCATATGTAAGACATCATTAATTACAGGAAATTGGAAGAGACGTCAAACGTGAATAACGCGCAAATAAAGAAATAGGCACTTGCAAAACATCGTTATCAAAAACAACGATGCATCATTGATTATACTGATTGTATGTTCATCTTTTCTGTATAAAAATATACAGTTTCTGGATACCGGAATCACAGTTGACGATAATTGCAACTCTCCTATTAAATACGTTACGAAGTGGTCTCTTGCGTTCATGGTGTATTACGTCTAAATGCACTGACCTTGAATTTCCGTGCGCAGTGATTCAGGGTTTTCGCGTGCCAAAATTACCTCTCAAACCACCTACTCAGCTTAAGCGCCTTACGCTGGGTTGTGTCCAGATAAGGGCTCTTATATAGTCCCCGAGAGCTTAAAAAAACGCTAGACCTGCAATGGTTATGTTTACGCGTCTTGCTTTATCAGTCAAGTTTCGGCGTCCTTATCAAGGAACGTTGCAATCTAATTGCCTGCAGAGCGATACTACTAGGAAGCTCGAGATTCGCCACGCCCCCTGTTTCTTAAGCCCTCAGTGAATTTAAAAAAAATAGTGTAGCCATGATGCACTATACTTTGTTTCAACTTAGATCCTGGCGCAGCCGACGCTAAGAGCTGATGGAATCGACCAGACAGCGTCAAATGCGCACTATCATGGTGTTCGTAATGTTTTTGTACTTGTTCAAACATCGCTGAACCAACCATAAACAGAACAGGCCTAGTGACTTGCGCTTTTGATGCTGTTTGATTGGTCGAATTACCTGGTAGCATCGGCTGCGTTTGGACTTAAGCCAAAACAAAGCATATATAGCACCAGTGGGGCAAGCACATTCTTTTCCCCGGTAAAAACCCAAACAAAATCTCAATAAACTTTGTGTCGATCTATCTAACCTTCCCTTGTCTTTACAACAAGCTCTCTTGTGAGGAGTTGGTGAACATTTTTTGTGTCCGGAGAAGTGTTTGTAGTTAGTTGCTCTAGTCGAACGAGTCACTCACAGTTCAATGGTTGCATGCAGAGCGCAATACACGACACTCAGCGTTTGCTGCTGTGCAGCAACAAGCTAAGCTGGCGATCTGAGTAGCATCTTAGGTCCGAAGAAGATGCACACCGAGCGACGCAGTTGGCGCGAACACCAGTTTAGCGCAATTCGGGGTACTGCTCATAAATGGTGACGACAAAAACCGAATTCTACCGTCTATGTAAGTTCCCATCATGAGCACATTGAACCATACTATAAATCTCTATCAGGATAGAAAAATATTAAAGACGTTTACAAATCTCTGCACTGCGAAATTAGAATGCAGCTCTTGAGGAGGAGGAGGGGAGGGTATGCCCTTCCTCCTCTCCTCTTTCTTTGCTCCTCCTCCTCCCTCTTCCCCTTCTCCTCGCTTCCTCCTCTTCACCTCCTCCTCCTTTCCTCCTCATCTTCCCTCCTCCTCCCCTCCTCCACCTCCTCCTCCTTATTCTCGCCTTCTCATCCCGCGTACCCTCCCCTCCGCTTGTTCCATGCCCTTTTTTCCTCCTCTTCCATTCCCTCTCTTCGTCCCACACTTTTCCCGCTAAATTGAGCTGAAAAATTGACGCCACGTGACTGAACACTAATTCACTTTCCCCGCTAAATGTAGCGGAGAAAATGGCGCCCCATGACGCGTCACGTGACCTATGAACAAATTAAGTTTCTCGGTTAGATTTAGCGGGAGAATTGACGTCACTTGACCTCAACGCCAATTCAGTATCTTCGCTAAATTTAGCGGGACATTTAGTTGGTGTATAGGTCTGTGACGTCCCATCATGCAACGCGTGCGGTTACGCGGACGCCGTCATATGCGGAAACAGACGCTAAAAGCTGTGCTCTAAAAAAGAAAAAAAGAAAAAAATGGCTTGGATGTGCTAGTGTCACTTCCTTTATACAAGCCGAGAAGAAACATTTAGAAACCAAACAACCGCGCGTACCCATACACCGTTATAACTAGAAGTGGCGGATCGTCCCGACATACGAGATGGAACCTGTTACGCTCGTCACTCTTGAGTAAAAATCGGCCTCTTCTTTCCCGCCCAACGTCATTCCACTCTTCCCGCGCACACAGCAGCGCGGCGTGCGAACGCTTTCGCTTTTTCTTCTTCTTGTTTAAAGGGGATCGTCCTGTGCAGCAGCAGCCCGCCTTCGCTTCCGCCGCAGTCGGGCGTCGATAGAGTACGTGCGGGGCCTCCGAACGGTCGGGAGGACGGCGAGGACATTGACTGCCCTGAATGCAAACTGCTCTCTCCTGTCGGGCCGGGCCTCCGTACAAAGCTGCGCATTTCGTCCGACCATATAAACATTTCCGGGTACGAGCGCGAGAAATAGGCGCTATAAATAAATGAATAAGCGAGAATGGAGTTCACACGACGAAAAGATTGAAGCCGCCGTGCCGAGCTCGGCGGCGCCTCATACTATGCATCGGAATTCGAGCATTTCGTAACTTGTTTAAATTTTTTTTACTGACTTTATTTTTTTTAGGTGATTCGGACAAATAGGCGCGGAGCAGTTGTGTTTGTGCGAGCGCAATTGTACTGTTATACGCTGTTCTAAACATTTAGTGTGAACACGAGAACGTGCCGAATATCCGAGCGCCCGTCAATTCACGTGCAGGCGTAAAAAAAAACAAAAAAACAGTGAAGACTTTAAGAACTTTGTGTGCCTAACGTATGTTTAGATATATGTTTACTATGGAGGATTGCATTTAGTGTTCCTAACGTATGTTGAGATAGATGTCTACTATGAAGGATTCGACTACCATCTAAACATCGTTCCGATGTTTAGATGGTAGTGCAATACTCCATAGTAGACACCATTATATTGCACTTCTAGATGTGAAGTACGCCACCCATCGCATGTTATGTGTAATTGGCTTTTAAGACCGCGATTAAGGTGAAGTTTAACTGCCTCACTATAAAAGTATCAAAACACCTTGTAAACATACACAACTTCAAAATGTAGCGATTAATTACTTTTTCAGTTACTTCATTACTTTTTGTACCTCAAAACTAGCAAAACAATCGTGGTATATTGCAAAGATTTGCTATGCACCCGGCTATGGCTTTTGCTTCCTAGCAGCTTTGGTACAGTGTTCCAAAAGACAAAAAGATTGAAAATGCCCAAGCACAAAACGTTTGCAGTCATACCAGTTCTTCCATAAGATTTCACACAACCTGAAATCAATCGCTGATACGTTTAATTTACGCATGAGGTTTAGCACAGATAGTAGTTTAAAACGGTTGACTCCTTTCACATCCACCCAGAAAGGTTGCTTAAAAAAACACAGGGAAAAGTTGGTTTACGTGTGTTTCAGGCATAGTCCACAAGATCCCCTTTGATTGTGGTTTGTGCTATATAGGTCGAACGAAGCGTTGTCTTAATGATAGACTAGGCGAACATAAACGATTTGTCAAAAACAAAGGTCCACATTCCGAGGTATCCAAGCAAACTCAGAAATGTAAGAATTGCGTGCCTTTATGTAGCTCGACAACTATAATTGTAACAAAGAAACGACCACAAGCGCCTGCTGAAAGAGTCAGTCGTGATAACCGAGCATGGGAATGCAGTGAACAAGCCCTCTTTGTTTGTAGAAGCGGAATGGAAGCGGTTCCTAAATTTCTAGTGGTATTTTTGGCTTAAAAGCGTTGTTTTTAATCATATTTTTCTTAGTTCTTGTTACCACCCTTTTTGCCCCCTCTGCGGAGTCTTATAGCTGAGTACCTCAGTGAAGGGTTTAATGCATTTTGTTGTTTTCCCGGCTTTTTTTTTTTGTGATTGATGTATTATATTTGGTGCCGTCAGCTGTTTTGTTGGTTTTATCCCATTGTTAGAGGTCCGGTGTCGTATCCTTTGTTGAGAGAGGTGATGTGAAGAAGGGTTCCCTTTCCTTCCTTCCTTTTTCAACCCTATATAAAGGGTCCTGTCCTCAATAAAGGTCTAGCTGTGTTTGAGACGTTTTTCTTTTCTTCCCTGTTGTCGTCTGTCATTTACTCAGTCTCGGGTTTTCACAAAAATGTTTGATATACACCAGCTCACATGCGCCCTTACGTTCTGTTTACCATATACCTTTTTTTTTCTCACCCTCTTTACCCTCTTGCATATAAATTATTCCCCCTTCCCTTTCACCCTGCAGAAAGACAAATTGTAGAACCCATCCAGTCCACGTGAAAATAGAGGACCAGCGAAACTGTTACGTTTACGACAACTTCACGACATCTATACGATTTACATATGACTCCAATGAAGACACGTACACGCCTCCGTTGTCTAATTATTTTTACCTAATTCGTAGTGACTGAAGTGATCATTGCCTTATGGTTACTATAGTAAACCGCCACTGGTTTACCAAGGGTGGTTTAAAGAGACATGTGCTCTTTATCAGCAATGCTGATAAAGAGCCCAAGTCTCTTTATCAGCATCGCGAAAGCGAAAGAAAAGAAGATTAAATCGGCGCGTTCTGCCCTCAGCCTTATCAGAGCGCACTCTTAGCTGAGATAAGTCGGTGATCATAGATGATAGCAATAAATCAGGACCTCACTATCTAAAAATTTCAAGAAAGGCTGACTCACGCTGGTCGCCCCCTCTTTTTATTTATATTTGCCACGACCAGTCGGAACGAAGGAGTGCCGTTTAAACGGGGTGTTTTTAGAGCGCAGCTCTTAGGCGCCCGTTTCGGGCTTGAGCGGCGTCGCCGTCGGCGTCGGCGTAACCGCGCGGTGCATGATGGGTAATTTTCCCCGCTAAATTTAGCGGAAAAATTTCTCCGCTAAATCTAGCGGAAAATTTTCCCCGCTAAATTTAGCGGGAAATTTTCCCCGCTAAATCTAGCGGAAAATTTTCTCCGCTAAATCTAGCGGAAAATTTTCCCCGCTAAATCTAGCGGAAAATTTTCTCCGCTAAATCTAGCGGAAAATTTTCCCCGCTAAATCTAGCGGAAAATTTTTCCCGCTAAATCTAACGGAAAATTTTCCCCGCTAAATCTAGCGGAAAATTCTCCCCGCTAAATCTAGCGGAAAACTTTCCCCGCTAGATTTAGCGGGGGAACTCCCCCTCCCTTCCTCGAGGTCACGTGACCCCCAGGCCACGTGACCCCCCCCATGCCTTCCCTCCTCCTCAAGAGCTGCGCTCTAATTCGGCGTTACAGGGAGTTGTAAACGGCTTTCATTTTTTTGTTAACATCCATGGATGCATTTTTTTCCCAAATCCTAACACATAACAGCTTCGCTGTAAAAAGCGCCCTTCCCCCTCCCTTCTTTTTTTCTCTCTAAAAAGCTAACATATTGTTATTTTATTTTGTTATTGCACAGAATAAACACTCAAGTTTCTGCTTCTCATTGAAAAAATAAGAAAGTTAATTAATGTTATTATAGTTAACAATGTATCCGTATTTTTGTATCTAGATTACCACCGTGATTTCCACTACAACTGTTATTTTATAGACCTCTACATTTAAATGAGATTATATTGCATGTATTAGTGATATCTTGTACAGTTTCCAGAACTTAAAGCTGAAAGCGTACGCTTTCTCGCTGATATCTGCAACATTTTCCACCGCCTAATCGTTCGTTTTACGAATGCGTGGCACGGTATTGCATTTTATTAAGCCAGCAGTGTTGCACCTTTCCTTTTTGTTGGGTGGTTTAACTTTACGTAAACGGTATGGCTGTATAGTTTAAAAAACACTTAAGTCACGAAATAAATTAAAAACATTATGGCGAAACGTTAGGCAATTGTGTTGCATACGTGAAACGTTATAGCATCACAAATGTTTAGCGATACTCTGAGTGTCCAGACGCCAGACGCCTTCGTTTACGACGCTCTTCATCTGACGGTTAGATGTGTTCCATATGGACACTCGATAGTTTTCCTAGGATAAACCGATACTACCGCTAATCTGACTGATAAACCTGGCGATCTTCAAGAGCATTCCATACTCGCGAGCTCTCTGCCTAAGTGCGCACAGGCGGTCGAGCTCCTCCTCGCCTACCGCACTTCTCATAGCCTACCCCTCTGGTCCCGTGACCTCCCCGTTAACCAATCGGCGTTCAGCAGTTCAGTCCTCCTCTCCCACCCGTCAACCGATCAGCGTCGAGCCTCGCGGCCACGCTTTCATCTGGGCTTCACGAAAGTCCTGAACACTGAGCCAATGAACCTTTCACGTTAAAAATAAAGTAAGGCTGGCGAAGTTCTCAATGTAATTGGACTTGAGAAGATGACACAGGAATGTATCGATATAATAAAAGGAGCATGGTATTCGTTCGTAAAGCGATGGCTCAACCAACAAATGTCTTCACAAAGTACGTTGTTGTTTATACTCAGGCATTAAAACCTCGCCGGTTGTGGTCGCGATTTGAATAATAGATGTGCTGCAGTTTCCCATTCTATATAATCAGTTGAAAGAAGAAACCGAACAGTGCAAAGGTTCCCATCGGTTTGCCTAACCCATACTTTGTACAAACTAAGTAAGCATTATACGAATATGAGCAAGATTCTAAAAGCCATAAGTTTGAGATTGGTGCAGGCATGCGGCGCCCCTCATTGGTTCTGAAAGTAAACATATTTATCATTCTGAACAGCACGTTAGTAAAGAGTAAAAATATTCCTGTTTCAGCTCACCGAGAAAAATTTGCATTGACGAATTGGGAAATATTTTGGTCTCTACTACTGACTTCATATTATTGCACCACTGTGTTTATTGAGGGAGGTGAAAGCAATATAGTAATAATAAGGTGAGACTGCCAGGTAATTTATCGTAAGAGCAACATAGAATATTACATGTTCCGCTAGACTCTAGAGAGGTGAAACTGTAACCATGACTAGCACATATGAGTTCATTTATTTTATTTCTTCGTTAATACTGTTTAACTTATTCAAGGAGGTTACAGGAGTGAAAGAATTGAACGAGTTGCACACCAATACATTTTACGCTACACAGCAAAACAGCACAACCCCGCGGATACAAATTACACTACAAAACACTTCGTGTTTTCAGAACACCCTCAAAAGTAAGGCACAAATACAAATTCACTTCAATAGCTTTTGCTCAAAAACAACAATAGTATCTAACTGCACAACATCTTAGGGTTGCTTGAAGTTAAGCCCCTCTATTGTGGGAAAAGTGGGGCCATTCCTTGTTGTGGAAATGCTCGAGACACTCCTGGGAAGAACATGGCGTCTAAAATCTAGTACAGTGCTGCGCTGTGCCGCCATGACCTTCCCAAGGGTTGCACGTTGCACGTACCTTCTGCATCGACGCGCCTTGCGCTACTTTTGAAACATGAAGCGGCTTTACGTTGCGGTGGGAGCACGGGAGGCGTGAGCGGTATCAAAAAGGTCCAAAACTCGTATGCTGGTGCGCCTGCAAGTCAACCTCCATTCTTTTACCGTTTAGGGGCGCAATTTCGAAACGTACGGTACAAGCGCGCATGTCAACACACTAACCACATGTACATACATAAATTGATGGCTATATATATATTGAGAAACAGAGGTCCAGTGAAACTCAAAGGCGCATGTAAAGGTCGACCGTGCGTCGACTTTCAAATGAAGAGGAAGAAAACTTCGTATTTATAAATACTTATTAAGTATATGTATATTTCTAATTGACTTGCTCTGTGGTAAAGCCTCTCCGGTTATTTTTCGGTAATACATGAGTGTTGCTAAATGGAAAAAAATTGAGCCTTAAAAAAGCTGCTCATAATTATATACTTTTTTAACAGGGTTAAACTTTAAAAGCAACAACATCAGTTATTGAAGAAGTTGTGGGCAAAAATTAAGAAGGGCTCCTCGTACACGTTTTGTCAGGATTACGACGTCTCGACAGTGACAAATTTGCAAGCGGCGAACACCACGGAGGAAGTCGTGTAGACACGGGAAGGCCATAATTCCTTTTTTACGCACTCGAGATTAGCTTATGGAACGTGTTTCTCCTCGGCTACATTTTTCCTGCCTTTCATCCATCATCTGGGGGCTGTGAGACCAATGCATTTTGAGAGTTATCTTTTTTTTCTTCTGTCAGAACTTCTAGGGTTTGGTTTAGAAAAAAATAGTTTTCTTCTGGACTTATTTTTGCTCGCCTTCATAGCAGCCGATAGCCCGCTCTTCTTTTTTTTTCAATAGCTCTCGTTAACTTGTGGAATAATGTTTAGCCGTGTATCGGTTGCTCCTGCTTGCCTAATGTCAAATTCTTTCAAATCACAAATCATTCTCAACTTTCGTGAACATTAACGCCTCGGCGCATGCACAAGAATTAGAATTTCAGCCGGAAAACGACAAACACTGCAATGTTCACAAGGAATAATTTAGATGACAGTCATAGAATATCAATAGCACTAATCAAACTTTTGGACGTGTATAAGGTTTATTCCACTTCTCTACAATTTTAGTTTTACTAAATAATCTTGGCCACATTCGCAAAAATATAAATTTCCGCTTTTCTTGATGAAATATCTTAATGTTCTCCAGGACTGTAACTACGTGAGTATCATATGACGCATATCCATCTGATATTTCGTTGGAAAGTTTTTATTCCGTGGAATACGCCAAAGAGGTGGCCATGATAACGGCTTTGTCATATATTTATATATTTTTTGCTTGACCCAGAAGGCTCTACATAAACGCGCAAAAAGGAACCAGGATATGGAACCGTAACATTAACCTAATTCGAAAAACGTTTATGATCGAAACTTTTCGCTAAGCGTAAACGGAACGAAACCGATATTGTACTCTAATGTTTACCGTAACCGTAACCGTAATGCCTTAATCGGTAACCGAAATATTACCCGGCTAGCACAGAATGTCTGTCAGTACCAGAAAGTTGACGGCGAACCCTGACCAGTGGCGGCCAGGCTGCGCCATCCAGTTCTCCCTACTGGCCGACGTAAGCACGGTGCTAGCCGACATGCTTTACAAGCTGGGTACATCGGTTCAACATTTTCTTTTTCAACAAAATACATCGGAACATTACCAATCATCATGAAATGTCATCGGCATTTGCAGACAGCACACCGTCTTCCCTTTTCTTACTTTCCTTGCGAAAGCAGCGAGAAAAAAAGATCGATGTAACCTTAGCACTTCTTCTGAGTTGTGAACTCGAAAGCATGAATGGCGTTCTTCCGCTCCCTAGTCGTCTGCGGCGTAGTGGCGTGGATGGCCACGCTTCTCCGGTGGACGGCCTGAGCGCGCGCTCTCGTGAAGTGGCCGCGCCGCGCTGAGCTCGGCCGTGCGACCTCTCTGGAGTCTGCCCGGGCGGGTTCTGCCTGGCTTTGCCGCCACCACTCCCTCCTCTTACCGGTGGCCGCGCAGCTGCGTGCGCTGCGCCGCCATAAAAGAACTTCTCTCAAGTTTCTCTTTCTTTTTTTTAACTACGCCGCACGAGGGCCAATAAGAGCCTCTTTCCTTGATGACGCGCTCCAGCCAATGGGAGCATAATCCATCAGAAATCGGCTTCACCTCGCTCCTTTCGGAAAGGGGATTTTAGGTGCCGTTTGGCCAACCTTTGGCGTGGTTTCAAAGCTGATGACGTTGGTCCGCTCCATGCCACAGTTAATGCTTGCGCATTAAAAGGAGCGGGGGAGCGAAAAACAAAAGCGTCGGCACGCGGTGCTGGCGGTGCGACCGTGTTCCACAGGATGGGACGGCTGACGCGGCGCCACTGTGGACGGAGGCGCCGGCGGCATGCTTCTTTCGCTACTTAGCTGAGCCTGGCAAACGATGAATCCTACAGGACCGGTGAGCCCATCAGAAGGTCGGAGCGAGGCACATGACAATGCACCACAAAATCAAAGTCGCGTGGAGCGCCGTCACCTATTTCGCTTTCATGGTCTTATCGGATTTCCTAAAACCATATATGTAGACGTTTGCCGAGCTAAGGCTCACGGTGACAGCTTTGTGGTGGCCAGAGGTCTGTGTGACCGTGGCGATTTCAACAGAATAAGAGCAACTGCTCCGCTCACGTGACGTTTGCGAGCCAATAGATGCCGTTGGCACCGTTCTGGACGTCAACAACGGAGAGCTATCAAAACGGCTAGAGGGACGCCGGTAAGCGCCAGGGTACGTCTCTGTTGTATATGCGACTGGCGAGTGAAACCTTAGTGGCTCTCGGTTGTTCAACTCTTCCATAGTATGGGCGCTTTCTAATCCCGAAATAGTTTATTGAGGGAAATTGCACGATCATGTGAAAATCCAGATATTTTGGCGGCACTCACTTGAATGAAGGACGCTTTAGCGAGCTAAACCTTGACCACAATGTTTCATCGAAGGACGGTGTAATGTGAGCGAATGCGGTTAACCGGTCGACCAGGCGATCTTAGTTCGTCTCAGTGAACTCGCTTTAAACGGTTAATTTTCATACTAGTTTTTTTTTTTTTGCGGTATTATCTTTTGCGAGCACTCTAAAAGAAAAAGGTATATTTTTACACCCCTTGTCCCATATACGTCATCCCAAATCTTCAGTTCGATGTGCAGCGCACTAACGTCGAACGGACGGTCCCAACTATTACGAGGGCTTGAGAATGGTAATTTATACCTCATTAAACTGCTCAAGTACGTATCAATGACTACAAAAAAAAACTGAGGTTTTGCAGTAGGGCAATGAAATCCCCGATTACTTTTTTGTATTCAGTAACACGTACATTAGCTAGTTTACTAAGTTGTACCACTGGGCTACCAAGCCTCTCGTGAAAGTTGGTACCGTCGGTTCGATGTCGGCGCGCTATACGTCGAACTGAAGTATTCGGGTGTCGTAAATGTGACAAGGGTTGTTAGAATAGACCCCTTTCTTCTGAGAGTGAAGGAACGTTATTCTAAACTTTGTTTATTGAAAGCATCACAACGTTAAGCGATTAAAATGATTTTGTTTAGGCTTGAGACATGCATAGCCTGCTCGCGGTAAGACGGTGGTAAGACGAGCGTTTAGGCACGTTATGGTAACGGCGCTAACAGAAACAGCGTGACTGAGTTTGTCATTTATGGAAGACATGAGAGTTCAGAGGCTGAAGTGGTAGAGCACGAGACTCTGATTCCTATAATAAAACCCCAATTTCCAGTATTGAACGCATCCAAGGCAGCCTCGTGAAGGTGATGTGCGGCTAAAGTGAAATGACGAAGAGAACTCGCCTTATTACGAAAAGTTAGTCATCGATTTTCTAGTCTGCAGGTCATATATCACTCAACGTTTTCTCGTCGGAAGTGAATCCAATTCAGTAAAAATATGTTAGAAGAGCTAAATAGCAAGAGATGTATATATATATATATATATATATATATATATATATATATATATATATATATATATATATATATATATATATATATATATATATATATATATATATTTACGCGCAATGTAGGAAAAACTTGGAGGACGCTTAAGCTTTGCCTTTAAGTGTGGAACGCGAAAGCGTTATCGGGCCCCGTTTGCTTCACCTTCTCAGTCGCTTCTCATGCTCTTCCTCCCAGCGACCAGTATGTGCGGCAGACTTGCCTAGTCAGTAGCGTGTCTGGCACGCAATCGAAGGGCCTTGAGTTCAAAGGCCGCCTAAAATTCGTCAAATTTAGCTTTAGGGCGAATGAATTACTTTGTAAAGTGTGTGGAAACCCACCATGTTCCTTCTCACCACATCGTGCGCTGCCGATGCCATATGGCGATAACACCGAGGGGGCGTCGCCGAAGCGGACAATCTCATGAGCACAGCGGCGCTGCCTGAGGGTGACAAGCTACAAAAGGGAGGGAGAGACGACGGTTACGGCTCTCTGCTGCAAGGGACGAACGACAACTGCTGCCTGGCTTCTTGACCGTGGGGCTTTGATTGCCGCCGCAAGCCGGTGACCTGCCCGGAGACGCGGCCCTCCCCCTGGACTACAGTGCTTGTCGAAACCAACGTGGTTACTTGCCCGGAACCGCAACCTCCCTTGGACGACGTTGGCACGCCGCGAGACCAGCAGGAGGCCGACCCATGACGACGTTTGCGCGCCGCCCGACGACTGCCTGGACGTTGACGTGAGGCTTGCCGCGCAAATATTTTGTTGGGTTAATAAACCGTTAACGTAGAGCGTGTGTCGTGTCCACCCGAGAAAAGGGCGTTAAAGAACCACCCACAAGTAAAATCATTTGACAGATGTGGCTACCTTTATTTCGCATTTCATGTCATGTTTTTTATCACTTTCATGCCAAGCTTGGCGTCCCGTTTCACGTGAGCGTTGTGGGTTGTTTGAAATCCCCGCGCGAGGTCATGTTGCTGTAAAGTCGTGACCCTACTGGGCAGGAGATCGAACTATAGGGGCGCTCTGACTCGTTTGTTGTCCCCATACTCGGTGTTTACTCAACACAAGGCCTGTGCACATGCCCAGAGGCCTTATGGGCCTGTCCATGTCATCTTCTACAATAGAGCGCGGGGCACAGTTTACTGTAAAAAATACTAACAATCTACGAAGCGACGCTAAGTGCCGGATCTATCCTCAGAAAATTCGATCTTGACCCACTTCGGCTTTTGTGCTGAGCTGGGACCGTGTATGCTGCATTGTTCGTGCAGGCCGGAGTAGAAACAAAAGAGCCCCTCCTCCCCCTCACCGGAGAACACGAACTCCAGCCGAACGCTGACGCCGCATTCGGTGATGTCAGCCGAGCGCGGAGTCATTGTATTTGTTGTCCCCATCCGTGTAGTTCTAAAGATAACCGCTTGGGGTGTCACGGTCGCCCCTCCTCCCCAATAGACCAATCGGGATTTTCCCGTCACAACGCCAACGACGTCGACGCCGGCTGTTTTGAGACACGACCTCCTTAACGCTATAACGTTAACATTTAAAGTTATGTTTCCCGATTAATGCCTGAAAGACAATATTAGGCACAAGAATATTGTTCATATATTCAAAGGCTTCAATTATCGATGCATGTATTTTTACATTTTAATAAAAAATCTGAAGACGCGTTTATTCACAAATAATTTACGAAAATGTCTCCAAAATATGTTTTCAAAAATGTTCTGACCAATCCTAAGCAGTAAAAAAGTTTAGGAATGCTTATCATAGTGGAGTTTTTCGATCTGGATGAGCACCGTTCCGGCATGCTAACGTGCATTACAACTGCGTGAGGCACTTGAGAATTCTAGGCTAGCCGTTCTCATTGTCTAAATTTCTCATCTACAACTTAGACATGTCGCCTCTCTCAATGGCTGACAAGCATCACGCTGTATATATATCCTCACACACACAAATTGTTATGACTCCGAGTACTTTTGTCCTCTGGCCCGTTCTAGAATATTAGAAATTACTGCAAATTGTTTATTAAACAACTGTAGTCAAAAGTTAACAAAAGATACTCGTAGGCAGGATGTATTTATTTTTGCAGGTTAAAAGAAACACCGAACCAAACAGAAAAAGAAAACGTTTTTTAGGGATGGCTACCCGGTAAAGGAAACGGGATATACCGAAACCTTAAAAAACCGATTTGAAGAAAAAACGGAAATCGTAACCGTAATCGAACCGTTATATTTATCGGTTTAGCCCCCGTCCAAAACAATGTATCAAAGGACTCAAGCAGGTGTAATGTTTCACCTCTACTTCTCAGTCTACATTTAAAAAAAATACTGTTGAAAAAAGTCAATTTTGAAAGAATTCTCTACTGCATGTGTAGAGATGTTTTTGGTGTTGTTTTTCATCACCCTGGGAGTCCTATGTAGCATTATAATTGCTATGTCAATGATCCGAGTCGGGTGTCTCTCGACTAATCGCCTCTCAATATTTGCAATGTGTGTTTTTATATCCGTGCATTGTTAGCAGGCACATCAATCAGTTGCGCTACTTTCTATTGGAGCATTTCCTAGCAACCAGTATAACCGGGCAATTGGGATTCCAATGACCGCAACATTAGTTAAATAAGACATAGCCGAAAGCTCACGCCCACCTACCAAACAGAAGAGTATCAACGAGGTATAAAACAAAACAAAAATGAAGTCGCTGAAGACAATTAGGCATAACGGCCAAGTGGTCGAAGATAGCGAAAATAGAGCACGCGTTTTTTAATTACTTTCTTTTCTCGCCCGTGTAGATAAACGATAACTCTCAGTCGCCATTGCATAGCGTGAAACCTATCAATATTGATGTTCCAGATATTACTTTGCCTAAAGAGGGTATCTTCGATTACTTGCTTCATCTCAATAGCAAGAAGTCCCATGAACCCGACGAGATACTGAACAGCTTTCTCCGCAAATACGCTGCGGAGTGCTCGGAAGTTTTATCTCATTTATTATTAATCGTTTGCAACTGGAAGAATTACAAAGTTCCCAGTGACTGGAATAATTACAAAGTTCTTCCGATTCACGAATTCGGTTCCAGTACGGGTGTACATAATTACAGGCCGGTTTTATTGGTATGCTCAAGCCGAAAGATACTCGAGCACTTGTTTTGTAAGCACATGACGGTCTTTCTGGAGAAAAAAAAAACAGTTTCATCGGCAAAGAGCAACACAGTTTCAGGAGTGGCTATCTACAATCGCACACTTCTACGCACAGTTCATGTGCTGGCGGGAGTATCTAATTAACATTTTTAAAGATCGCTGGGCGGATGCCCGGAGATCTTTATATTCTGAAAATCTCTTCAGCCAAACTCTGAACAAGGCCCATCCTGGTCAAGCTGACCTTGTATTTCTAGATTTCGCGAAGGCGTTTGGCCGCGTGCCCCCCCCCCCTCCCTCCCCTTAGAGGTATTATAATGTATGCTAGAGGTCGACCTGGCGCTAGTCTGTATGGGACATCTGGTGGCACGTTAAAGCAGACAGCAACCAGTCCACTTTTGCGATGCTCCTTTGCAGTCCTATGGGGAAACTCGCTTGCATATTGTCTCATCGCCGGAGAATAACAGCAATTACGATTTTCACTTGGGCCGTAGCGAATAGCAGATAGCTTTCTTAATATTGGAAAACTGAAAATGCACCAGTTAGAGAATTTTTCTGATCAGCGAGCGATGTTTAACTTCCTCGTACTGCTGGCCCTGACCTATGTCCCACAGCAAGTTTGCGAACACAAGTGGCGAATTTAAAGGGAAGCTGAAACAGTTCTTGAAAAACGAGTTAGGAGGTGAATTCTGGTGTATTTTTATCCCGTGAATCTGAATATCACATTCGTTTTCCTTGAAGATGCAACTAAAAGCGAGAAAACGCGAAAAATCTCCGACCTGTTGTTACGTCATAAAAGGACCTTTCGGCCGCCAAGCGCGTAGTCGCTCGTGTAGGCAGCGCGTGCAATGGCGAGCTTGCCAGTTGTATATTTTACCCCCACTGACACTAGTCGTGACGTCTCTTTCTGACCTTCTTTAAAAATAGCAAGAGTGCGCGTGCACAGCTTTGGCAGGCGCTGAAGATGCGCGAGAGCAGAGATTCCGAAACTCCTTTTGTGACGTCACGCCCCGGGAAGGAGGGGCTTTGGCGGTACTTTAAAATTAATTTCTGAAGGCTCCGTGCGCCAAATTGAAAAATAATCTCGATATTCCTGATCCTGGAGGTAAATTGAAGGCCATTGAAGTGTTTTTTCTCAAATACAGAACCGCTTCAGTTTCCTTTAAGCAAGAACATTCGAAAAAAAAAAAAAACGTAGGGCTCGTTCAAGGAGTGCCAACGTCCCGATGACGCTAATATTGATAAACTTGCGAGATTGATATGCAAATAAATTGCCCCTCCCCCCCTCAAGGTACGAGCGGTTAAAATGCGCAAAACTGTAAAAGTACGCGCACTATAAAAAGGTGTTTCTCTTTTCAATTTTGGGCTAAATTTATCAGGCGGTGAAAGTTTTTTTTGCTTTTTTTCCATTTTAAAAGTTTTTGAACTTACAGATACGAGTTTTGAACGGTAGAACAAACCTACTTTGGCATCCACATGAGCAGCAGAGTGAATAAAAAGAATCTTATTTATTGCAAACCGCACTCATTACTTAGCTCTACTTTATTTTGATCGTCTACAAGCACACGTAGGTATTGATTCATTGTTCGTGCGTAGTTATTGACGTCTCTCTTGATATTCGAGATGATCTTCATTGGTTTGGCACGTAAAATCCCTGCACAAAAACGCTGATTCCGCGTTCGCACGAACACTGTCGGACTGTGCACATAAATACACGTACAAAGTCATTTTATCACCGTTTTTAGTGCCATGAATTTGAAAGAAAAATAGCGTAGCTGACCAATATTTTGTTCTACGTGATTGAGAAATGTTCGAAACTATATGGTACGTACATAGCATTCGTAACATTTGCTCTTATAATCCAGCGCAGGAAGAATGCACTCACTTCTTTCATAAAAATGCATTACCGGACGTCAATATTAGACTGGTTGCCATGTCCTTCAAGATTAGCGTCAGTTGAACCTTTAGTGCACATTGTAATACCTCTATGGTTTCACCCCAAGGCCTTGCACAAGAGACAATGCGGTCTTAAAATTGATGACATAGTATCGTGCAAAAAAAAAAAAAACCACTGGGTTTGACTGCAAGGGTAAGTGACCGGGCCTCTTTTGTTTGTGGTTTTAATCAATGGCCTAAAAGTAAGTCATCCTTTTGTTTAGGGTCTTTTTGTTTTCTTTTTTATGTCTCAAAATGTCACATACATTACTGATCAGATTAACCTACAAGATTGCCTGACAAAAGTATCATAATGGTGTACGACGTAGAGAACGATTCTTAACGCTTCCAAATATCTTTCCACGAGAGGTACCAACAAGAAAACACCCCTGTCATTCCCCTATGCCATCAACAGTGCTTGTTCAAGAACAGTCAATTAATACAAGTACTCCGGACTTAACCATGCTCTCTAGCCTGACTTTGAATTTATATAATTATTGATGTATTAGAAAAAAACATAAAAAATTATGCTTTTTCAGTAGGAACCTGCAGCACTGCACACCATTGATTAAATTCGCAGCATATAAAATATCCAATTCATCCCATCCTAGAGTACAAAATACACAGTATAGGATCCATGATCCCAAAGATGTATTAACTCGTTAGAAAACGTGCACCGCGATTTATTTAAAACTGAAAGGAAAGGAGGTCTTCAATAACTTAGCTTTATCGGTTATCTAGTCCGCCACGACTGCCCACGTGAGGGTGAATGAACAGACCAAACTTGTTTCAGCAGTTAACCCGCGGCAGAGGAAAAATACATATCAGCGATTACCTTGCACTTGACACTAACCGAGCAACTAGAAAAGAAATGAAACACAATAAAGCAATGTACCAGTTTTTCTGCCACAAAGACGTCTTTAAGTATACACACTTTCCACACATTTTCGTGGATTGGGACAAATTTCCTCACGAGCTTCTAAACAAACTCCTCGACATGTTTACTTCCCCGAACGGTCACTTTTAACCAAAGAGATGAGTTAGAAAAATTGACCGCATCTCCACGTGGTGAATGATGTTGAGTGGTGCTTGTCTGCGTAGACGCTGAGCCGCAGCATGCGGAGCTTTTCGTTCGTTTTCATCCATGTCAGAAAGGGGATGTGTGGTATGGAACGTGGTTATATACTCATTTGAGCATTTGACCGCAGCACCCTCTTGTTTATAAACGTTCAGCCCATGCATGCAAAGTTTAACGCGATTATATGCGCATTTGACCGCAGCGCCTTCTCCTGTATAGACGTTGAGCGGCAACATACAACTTTTCATCCGTGATATCCCCAGCTCTTGAGCTACTACCCTATCTCAGAGCCCCCTACTCGTTCCGCAGTCGTGGCCGAGTGGTTAAGGCGATGGCTTAGAAATCCATTGGAGTCTCCCCGCAAAGGTTCAAATCTTGTCGACTGCGCGAACAATTTTTTTCATCTTTTTTTTAATTTTTTTGTTTTGCTTTACACGAGCACGTGAGCACGTGAGCTCACGAGCAGGAGCAGGAGCACCGGACGCCGGAGCTACGGACACCTACGGACATGGCTAGCCCCTAAGGAGCTTCGCCCCTAAAAGCTGCACCTGTATGGCCCACATTCTACTAAATCCACGATTAACCTGAGACATTGTTTGAATGTTGTCTTATTAAGCGGCACTCAAGTGTTATTTCTTCTTTTTTTAACATTTTCCATATGGCGAGTGCGGCGCCAGTTTAAATTGCCGGTATTTTTGTATTAGAATCTATTTTATTATTGCCTTATTTGTTATATATTATGGTACGCCACACAGCGTTGTTGAAGTTACTTTGCCCTCTGTACATGCAGCCGACAAGTCAATATATAAGTAAAAAAATGAAAACATATTTTTCCTCTGTTTCAGAGTATGTAACAAGAGTAGCTTCTTTAACTTACGGTTGCTACGTTTTTCGAAGTAGCAAAAACAGCTCATCTCCTCAATTACGCGTTTCTTGCTCGTATCATAATTTATTTTTCTTCTCAGTCACATTTTCTTTTAACGCATCGGCGCTCACATACACGCTCTCGCGAGCACCTGATCCCCGGCTCCGGATTAGAGAATCCACCGTCGCGGGACTCTGCGCCAATTACCGATAAAGAAGGTTTTCCTTCTTCTCCTTCAGACCCTACTCCATTTTTTTTTCCTTTTCAATTTTTTATTTTGCGTATATTCCAGTTATTCTTTTATGTCGTTTCATTTTTATGTGTTTCCTTTGTTTCCTTTGTCAGCTTCTCTTTTTTCTTAAGGAGAGCATTAGGAGCCAGGCATTGCGGCGCCTCGAGCTGCGCACGACCGGTACCATGAGCCGTCGAAACGTTCGGGGAACAAACCGGTGTTCTGGAGAAACTGCTTGCTCTGTCTGGTGCACAAAGCAACTTGCTCTGAAACCTGTGGAAGCTCCGTACGCTGTCGTGTAGCTCATTCGGAGCAAAACTACTTCTTCTCAAAAGTCTGAACTCTCAGGAAGTGTATGTTTTACATTTTGAAGTTCAGACAAATCGAATAAAGTATTGTTTTTTTAAGATCCATGTTTACAAGATGTTGGGAGTACAAGAAAAAAGCCACCACGCTGCTGCTTGTCTTGACATGTTTATTGCGTTCTAGTAAATTCTAAGAATGTTAATCAGTAAGCTCTTACTCTGTAGAAAATATATAAGCACACATAAAAGCAAGTTTGGGCAAAGAGTGCGTATAGCGTGTCTACGCCAGCTCATCGTCTGTACCTAAATGCAGTTTTTTCTTGTCCATTAGTCTGTACGTACATCTGTTTGTTTTAACTCACATCTAATATATTCATGAAAACGCAGGTGAATGGTGACGATGTGTCTGTTCTTTTAAACCAATTTAGGGAAATACTTCAAGTGCTCTGTACTTAAGTACATTGCATCTAAAGCAGTACTTTAAGTACACTGTACTTAAAGCAGCACTTGTAAGTACACTGTACTTAAAGTACTACTTCAAGTAGGTTTAGAAAACTTGTGATTTACTTGAAGTATAGGGAGCGTGCGACGCCTAAAGGGGGCGCGCCGATATAACTGATGTGCACGCCAAATGAGTCTGTTGGGAGCTGCACCGCGGCGCCACGGTCTTGTCGAACGATTCTCATTATCACTCCGCATCCAATCAAAATGCTGCGTTACTCATTATAAAGGCTAACCAATGAATCAGGAAGCTCATGAACATAATGAGCCATGTCGTCCTTACTTTTTTTGTGAGAACGGCAGTGCTTATTATGTTTGTGCGCAGCCTGATTCCTTCTTTGCCTTTATAATGACTACCGCCCCAATCTGATTGGCTACGGAGTGCTAATGGGAAGTGTGCGACAAGACAGTGGCACCGCGGTGCGGGTCCCAACAGAGCCACTTGACTTGTCCATCAGTTAGATCGGCGCGCTCCCCTTTGGTGTCGCACACACACCATATTCTCTGAGTATGTACTTGTACTTTTCTTAAAGAATTATTTTATATTCTCTAAGAAAGTAGAAATCCCGACTTCAAAAGTACATTTCCCAAATTTGGTCTTGTTAAATTTGTATCACAGAATTATGCTTTCTCAATTCTGAAGAAATGTTGGGAAGGATATTCTGCTCTCGCCAACAACGGGGGCAGACAACGCATCTATCCGTTTGAACTGTGGGCGCCTCGGTGAAATTAAGCTGTTTCAAGGGGCGTGCTTGGCTTTCCCAGTGTTTTACACACATTTTGAGGGCAACCAAAAAAAAAACGCACGCCCAGCAAATTTGAAATGGCGTATTGTCACGTGAAAACGCGATATCGTCTTCCGAGACGTCATCTAGTTATTTATCCGAGTGAAGTAAGGGCGGCTATAAGAACGATGCAAATATGTGCGTTATAAGTTCATTCTAATTAAATAGTTCGTCAGCGAGAGTAAAACAACCTCCCTGTGGCCACTGGACTTGACCTAATATTCGCAGCCATTACCAAAAAAATACCTTATGCATCCCCGATTAACCCTGGGGCAATGCATACCAGTTAAAAAGACATTGTATAGAGGAATGAATGGCATCATGAGAAATTGCGTTAAAAGGAACTTGTACTTTACTTTGAAAGTGCACTGTATTTATAGTACTTCACTCAAGTACATCGTGCCCGGTGTACTTACTATTTCACTTGAAGTACATAACCTCTAATTTACTTTCTACTTTAACTCAAATGCTTTTTAGATGTACTTTACCCAACGCTGCTTATAAGAGAATATGCGTGATGGTAAAACTAATCACTAATTAAGAACAAAACGCGTATGAAATGTGCTAGAACACAACTGCTTCAGTGTGCTTCTCCTGGTTACCGCGTAAGTGGCTGTGTTCTTATGCGTTCATTTTAGTTGTCGATCTACGCTCTTAATGAGGGTCTTGTACCCTTTCGCCGCCAACTAATTCGTGGTGGCTATTCAGCCTTTATACAGACAGATATTAAAACTGACAAAACAAAAATTGCGTACATTTAGCCATGTGCTTCAAGATGCATATTCAAACGCGCAGTGACACGAGATAGTTCCTACAGAGTGTAAGCTCTGGTTCTGTGGTTTTGGCAGGATTGGAACAATTTTATATCATCCATATGTGTTTATTTAACCTGTCTGGCTTAAAAAAAAACTATAGAAATTTTGCCTATGCTTTCCCAGTAAAAGAAAAATAAGGTAAACTACAGGAAAAAATATTTTGCATGGTCAGTCTATTTTGGAAAATTGACAGAGCAGCCTGTTCTTACTCGGCTGTTGCTTGGCGTATACCTAATTTATTTTTCGATGTTTTTTTTTATTCGCGCTCAAATAATTCAAACGTCCGCACCATGCGACCCCTCTCGTATATTTTATGGCAAACACAAAGCATTCGAGTAATAACGCGAGCAAATTTTAGTTGTATCTAACAACAGTCAAAAGTGAAGTAAAGCTATGCTGTTAAAGCATTGAAAAAAATCTAGAACAATATAAGCGAAAAAGTCGCAGGAAATAAATCACGGCGTCGGCGGATCGACGCTGCGGGCTTCCTAATTGCCCCATTCATCAAGGCCAGAGAGAGTCGAAGCCTGTCGCTCTAAGAAAAGATGAAAATTCGTCGACGCAGAGGAGCACGCTTCATTTGCTGGCTGATCTGGCTGGAGCGGTGAGAAGAAATTCGTCGTCCGTCTTTTATTTTTATCTTCACCGCCGCGGTTCTTGTTTTTCTTTTTCAATCAACTTGAAATGTGTTTTTGCTTCTTTTTCTTTTTTTAGAATGAACCGGACTGCCATTTTTAGTTATTTTTATAACGCGTTTGCGCCTAACGCGCGAAAATTGTCAAGTCCACCAAACTTGGGATATTCTGAAATGTAAATAATACGTTTAATTATGCCTTCCTGGGACAAACATCTGTTCCTGGGAATCACAAAAAAAATTATTTTAATATAAAGGAATGAACAGGAGGCTAAAAAAATTAAACACAAAAAGATGAGTAGGATTTAGAGCACAAATTAAACAATTCTTTAAGCCATTTTGTTTTTTGCCTGCAAGTGTAGGTTTCAAAGGGATGGTGAACCGAAATTTGGATTTCGGGAAAACAATTCAGGAGATGTAGGCGGGACGCTACAATCCCTACAACACTACTCGTAAGGCGATATCTCGAATGGACGGCCGTATTTTGAGAAAAAGAGGTCGAGATTGAACAAGGCCGACGAGGCGCGTGACGTCAAGATACCTAGTTTCTTCCTCTCTTCGCTTCGCTCCCTCAAGGCGGCGAGGCGGAGAAGACGCGAGGCCGTTCCCTCTCTTCTCGGAGAAACATGACGTCAACAAACCTGCCAAATGCGCCTCCTTTTCTTGAAAAATACGGTCATCCGTTTGAGATATCGCTGTATGAGTGTTTTGGTGTTTGTAGCATCTCGTTGCTCGCTTTTGCCGCGTGTTTTGTGGAATCCAGATTTTGGTTCAGCATCCCTTTAAAGAGCCCGAAGAAGCCGAGGTAGAGCCAAACTGGAAATTATTTGGCCAAAGTCTGGGTACTGATTGGCCCCAATTCGCTAAACAAGTGTCAAATCTATTGGCTTCGCTTCTGGTTGTTCGATTTTCATCTGGCGTCTTAGGGCCTAAATTGCCAAAACAAAGTGCCAGAGTTATGCTGCATTCATACTGGCGCTCGAATCTCAACCGCTAAGCGGATTCGCTTGTTTTTTATCATCAAAGGCGCATGAATTTGTACTGCTTGTTTACGCAACCGCTTTCGCAACCACTTTGCGAATGCGCTTCAGCCGCCAGTTTGAATGCGGCGCTTGGCTTTGCGTTTTGCTTGTTCGGTTCTCATATGCCAGCTTTGGGGGCCTATATTAGCACACAAGTGCCAGATTTGGGTTTCACTGCTGGTTTTTCGGCACATATATACGTGGTATCCTTCACTCAGGTCTGACACTTTAGCAATTACGTTGCGAGCCGAAAAAAACATAAACGAAAAAAAGTTATTTGACACTAACGAAGGTCTTGTAGTAAAACTCTACTAGGCCCAAGTTAAGCTCCTAGAAATGCCGAGCTTGTCCCAAGTTAGGCAATTCTCTGACGTGCTACCTGAATGCTGTTTTCTCTGATGTTTCGTTTTGACAAAAATGAGCAAGATTGAGTGACTTGGTGTTGGTGTGTAAACGTGAAATAAATCAAAGAAGTTTTGAAGATTCTTAATTGATTAGGTATATTTCTTTTTTTATGGAAACCAATGTGCGTAAAGGAAATTGAATACTGAGGTTGCTACAATTCAGCAACTTGAACTAAAATAAAACTTTCAATGTAAAGTTCATATAATTACATTTGATAAACTTGGTTTTAGCTTCGTAATTTTCTTGAGTCTATACTTCGTTTCACCTTACGTCCGAGCGTGGACGCTGTTATGAGCCGAAAGGCCAAACAAACTGCGCAAAGAGCGCAACGTCATGGCGTGCTCTCTGCACTTGATGTGACTAGCCGGCGGAGAAGCACGCACGGAGAGACGGTGAATACCGGCTGGTCCTATCAACTGCAGAGAGCACGCAATGACTATGCGCCTCTTTCACTGTTTGATTGGCCCTTCGGCTCATAACATCGGCCGCGCTCGGACCTAGGCTGAAACGAAGTATAGCTGCTCTGCGCTCTCGGTCATTGGCTGCATAGGACCTCGTCAACAAGGAAAGCATCGTAGCGGTTCATCGTTCGGTGCATAAAAAAGACCATTATAAACGTTTTTTTTAATAGTTACTTTACCTTCTTATTAACGAAGGTATTGTACTGAAGAGGAGCCTGAACCTCCGTCAAGCTAGTCTTGCTGCTTTTTGTCTTCGGCCCATGTTTTCAAATACAACACGAAATATTTTAATGTGAATGCAACACGTGCACATTCGCATTCTCTAATAGCAAAAACACCGGGCTATTCAACATTTCTTTTTAAATTATTATTGTTGATATTTTTGTTTAGTTTCTTTCAGTGCAATTCGCTTTCACGGTTCACGCACTGCAGAATATTGTTTACTACCGTGGCATGCAATCGACACAACTCTGAAACACTTCGACCGAACAAAAAATCGGTTGTCCAATTGCGACCTCAGCCATTTCTTGAACAAATAATACGCGTCTTCAGGCACCAGAGGTTGTAGTACGAATAAGCACCAGTTCAAAAACTATCCACCTTGCCTTACAACATTCGGTCGCTCGAGCATAATAGACGGAAGGCACACGAAGCCATGTTCCAGTTCGAAAACGTGCTTCACGTTGTAGCACGAGCAGCCGAACTCATGTAGTCATTAAACGGAAACAGCGAAGCGGAACTAGTCCTTAGAACTGGGACTTGCAACGCAGCTTAAGGCGGTGTAGAGGGGGGGGGGGGGGGGGCAAGGGGGGGTGGGGCGAGGAGGCCGGGAGGGAGCTGTTTCGAGCCAGGTTCTTCCGAGCGAAAATCTCTTCCGACGCGAGTTATGAGAAACGCCAGGTCCGACAGCGGACACGCGGCTGCTCTTCCTAATTTACACGCCGAGGCAAAAAAACGCGGGCTAAGATTTACACGTCCTCCTTGATCCCGCCTTTCTCCCTCTCCATCGGTGTAGGTTGCGGGGATAATAATTCGCGCTTAGCGCGGGCGTTGCGAACGCGGCGGCGGTAGCGCTGGACACGCCGGGCGCTTTTAATAAGCCGCAAGACGTATGGCTGTTCCCTTTTAATACGCGTCCTCGTAATTAGTTGCGGACACTGGGCGAGAGGCAAAGGGGGAAGTTTCGCCGCGCTTCGTCGAGCGAACATTTTGCTTGACTTCGCAACCTGATGAATGAGAAGTCTTCTGATTTCCAGGGGATGTGCTTTGGCTTGAGCAAGGCTGCGCTTCACGCGTAGCCTTGCGGCTGGGAGGCCCATGAGTAAGAGTTTATTTTATTGCGGGTGTAAACATCGGTAATTGTGAATTTTTACTTACAGTGTAATATGCTAAAGTAATGGAGCTGCTTGCACTGTAGTTACAGTGCTTGTGCCGTCATCTCCATCCCTATAGTCCCTTACAGAATAAAAACGACAGGGCGTTTTCTTCGGATCCCAGTACGCGCTGAGTGCCCTCCTTCGTGCTTCGGATGCGCGAGCTGGTTGTAATCTGAGTGGACGCCGAAGTACTATCGAACGTTGGAAGCTTGCACTCAATGCAGAGCCAAGCTAAAGGGCCTTCCAGCCGTTTCCATTCTTGCAGGGACTATAATATCAATGGGGTTGACTCCCTACAGCTTGACAACACGTGGAGCGAAATCTTTTACCACAGACCAGAAAGCCTCAGCTCTCACTTATACTGCTTGTGCTGTTTAGTAATCATTATTTTGTACTCAAAACAAGAAAGAGGAGGCGGCTGTCACTCTGGCTGGAATGTCGTTGATATATTTGCTCAAGCACTAAGCGAATTGTGTAATTTTGCTCAGGACGGAAACTGTTGGCGGCAATTTTACTCTACATTGTGGAAGCACTACTCAAACTAGAGCAGCATGTAAAGCTAACGTTGCTCTCTGACTAACGCCACGTTATTCGTGCATCAGGAGCATCTTCCCTGCAGGCGAATGGCGTACAAAAGGCTTGCTTCGCGAGTCTATTCTTACTGCAATGCGGCATTAGAGTTTTAGGGAACCGTTTTTGCACATCCCATACAGCACAATGGGCCCTCCGGTACGCACTGCGCGTGTGCTACCACAGAAGACTCGCATGTGCGCAGTTCGTACCGGAGGGCCCATTGTACCGTATCGGATGTGCAAAAACGGTTTCATTAAAGATTTCTATTGTTTGAAATCATCGTAGTGATGCACTTGAAATATTCTAAAGATGATTCCAGTATCGGCGGTAAGGTTCATCTACTGTGGCCCTCTCGCCAACAATTCTTCAATTTTCCGGGCCAGGGATACTCCACAAGGGTTGACAATAGCGTCAGCCAACAGATTCCGACATCCATCAACACGCGTTCAATCAATGCTACCTCGATTGTGACTACAATTGTGGAGTTCTTGTTAGGTCCATGGGTTCGCAGCAGGGTTTGAGCTTAGTGACTTAATTGACCTTCTGTGTGCAAAGGGTGGCGACCTTAAAGGGTAAAATGTATATAAAAGAAGTGTTCTTGTATAAATTTCTGGCTGAGTTTGCGACTTTGTTTTCCTGTCACTTTTTATTTTTCTCTTCCCACGATTCTTAATTTTTTAAGTTTTCGCGCCAGTCTCGGGTAATTCATCAAGATTGAAGAATATACCCCATCTCGCCTACGCTCTCACTGTAATTTTGTTCATCGTACCCGAAGCAGGTTTAGTTTCTTTTTTATATTGCATCTTATTTATCATCGTCGTCAACTTTCCTGTTAGGTCAAGTTTTCACGGTTCTTGAAAAGCTATGACGCCGGCTGGTGGTAATCGAAGCCTAAGTTGCGTTTTTCGGCATATGCCATCGTAAAAACGTTCGTTGACCCGACGCTATTCAGGCACCTATCATCACCGGGAATTCTATTTACAGGATGTGGACACTACACATCAGGACTGATTTCCGGCACCATAAGGATTTCCAGTACTGGAGCAACGTGAAAAAGGCCCAATTTAACTAACTTTGGGTCATAAGGCGGTGACATGTTCTGTACAAAATCAAGAAAAGGAACGCCTAAGACATCGGACTCGGAAATTTGTTTCATGGACTGGGCAATTGTAGTGAAAATCGAGATAGAATTTATCGAGCGCCTGTAGCGTTTAAAGTGGAAAGACTAATAAGAAAGTCAGCGCCTGATTTTCGGTTCACTGTGGAACAGCTATGGAGGGAAGTTTATGAATTTTTTATTTACAAATTTATTTTGAGCATGGTTTGTGTTAGGAGTATTGAAGAGCCAATCCAAAACGTATTATTTCAAGAAGGAGGTGTCATTCTATAACAGTAAAAGCGGAAGTGATAATGTGTTATCAGCAATGCGATTAACAGCTGGTGTATACACCATCTGGCAAGCTCAATAAGAAGGCATTATGAAAAACTATGTGCCGCGGGAGACGAGGAAGCTTTCATCAGTAGGCAAATCGCTCTGAGCGAAAGAAAAGAAAGGCGTGAGGAGAGACCTAAGAAAATGTACGCGGTCATGCCATATTATCATGGGATATCGAAAAAGGTGAAAGCATGTGCCGAGTTTGGTGTGGACGTTGTGCTTAGTACAGATTTCAAGTTGGGGGACTTTACCCATTTTTTGCGGAGGGGAATTGGTGCCAAAAGCACTATAGAGAGGAGTCGGTTTTCTTTGAGAGTGGGATACTGTATAACATTCCCTTGGCATGTGGGTTCAAATACGTGGGTCAAACTTTCATTTGTCTAAATGACCGACAAACCGAGCATAGGCCAAACGTCAAAATCAAAGCTCCATTCTCGGAAGTAGCGAAGCATGCCCAGGAATGCAGTAATTGTACATGCCATTGGACAGAAACAGAAGTCGTTCACAAAAAAACAAACTGACATGAAAAGAGTGGTAAGAGAAACAGAATAAAAACGATAGGCGATAGTACAATCCAAGCCTCTTTGTAGCTCAGTAGCACTTTCAAAGCCTTCTTACAAAAGTAAGTCTTTCGTGGCTGTGTTTTATTTTCAATGTTGTTTTTCATTCTTTTTCTTCTTCTTTTTCTTCTTCTTACTTTTTGTTTTTAGAGGGGAGGGGGAGCGGGTACTGAAATGTTGACGTGGAGATCAGTTGCGCATATGGATCGCGGAGGACGCCCCGGTTGTCTTTGTAAGCAACTACATGGGTGTGCAGCTAAGTAGTGTGCAAACTGCATTTCTTCAGAAAAGGAGGGACAAGTGGCAGGGTCGAAATTGTCTGGGTTCGCAGCAGCATTTCAGCTTGGTGAATGAATTGACCTTCTGTATGCCAAAGGTGGCGACATAGGGGGTAGGATGTATATAAGAGTGTTGTGCTTGAATAAATGTTTAGGTGAGTTTTAGAATTTGCCTTCCTGTCACTTTATTTTCCTTTTCCACGATTGATCTGTCTAAGTTTTCGCCCCAGTCTCAGGTAATTCATGAAGATGGTAAATATACACAAGCTCGCCTGCGCTCTCATAGTGCTTTGAACTGCTAGGTTGTGAAACGCGTTTTGAGCGTGCGCAGTAGCCAACGAGGTAGAGGGGCTTAGAGTGATAAACTGGTATCCCGTTCACCAGGCAAAAGTGACCCCCCCTCCTCCCTGGCTGCCGCCATGATTGTACAATTTCCCCCACTAGACACGCGACCGTACCAAATCCTGAGGCTTTCACGCAAAACTGAGCCAAGTTTTGTATTCCAACCGCCGTAAAACATGATAAACTATATTTTCAATACCGTTGGCCCCAGAGATCAGTTTCTTGGTCTGATAAAAACCCAAAATACAGCACCTAGGCTGACGGCATCGAGCGGAGGCATTGCAAAGTTGCCCATGTTTTTTTTCGTAAAAGCACATTTTGGAATTAAAACAAACGAAATATAACTTATCTCGTCGGTATTGTTATTAAACATCAATAAGCAACTACAAGGTGTGACAAAAACATTTACAGGGTTTTTTTCACCGCAAAAATAAACTAGGCATCGCCGAACGCTCATTCTCCGCCCAAAGGTAGCGCTAGAGGTCACAACCAGATGTCAAAGTTTCAGCCCGATCCGAAACCTTATTCAAAAGTTATAAGTGATTTTCTGAAAATTTCAATGGGAAAATGGAGCCCATTTTTGCCCGTTTTCGGTTTCTGGTGCCATAGAGCCCCATGTATTCGAAAACTCCGTCGGCCGCCTTTTTCCCATTGAAATTTTCAGAAAATCATTTATAACTTTTGATTAAGGTATCCGATTGGGTTGAAACTTTGGCATCTGGTTGTGACCTCTAGCGCTACCTTTGGGTGGAGAATGAGCGTTTGGCGATGCCTAGTTTATTTTTGCGATAAAAAAAAAGAACCTGTAAGTTTTTTTTTTTTTTGTGACACCCTTTATATGTGTACGGCGCTTCGTTAAAATCTAGACGTAAAACTCTAAGGTCATGTGTCTAGTGGGAAAAAATGTGCAACATGGTGGTAGCCGATTGGGAGTCACTTTTAGCTGCCGTTTATTGCTCTAAGCCCCTCCCCTCGTTGGCAGTAGCCCATGTTCCCGGTATATCGAACGACGCGCATTATAGTACTTTGTTTCACTTTACGTCAGGATGGATAACACGCTACCAGCTGACAAAACAAATGAAAGAATGTCGAAAGCACAAATCAATGGGCCTTCCTTCTACATGATTGGTACAGCGATAAAAAAACATTCTCATAAACATGACGAAAATCATGTCGGTGCTCCCTAGACGACGGTAAGATTGGTCCCATCAGCTCGTAACGCTAGCTTCGACCGGACTCAAAGGGAAACAAATATAGTCCCCAGCCCATAACTGAGCAGTTTTGCCTGCGTTATCAGAACTAAAATGGTGTACTACAATATCTGCATGCCGTATCACCTCTCTTTTATCCAACTCTACTCTCACAAAGCTATCAGCATTCTCAGTACGTTATCCCAGGTCAGCTCTGCTCGATTACCCAGTACAAGCCACCGCGAAGCTTTTGCTAACGCTTAACATAAAAAAAGAAAACAAAAGTAACGAGACACCAGAAAAATGGTGACGGTTTCTTAATTACGCTTATTTAATATCGTACCGGGGGGGGGGGGGGGGCAGACCGAAGGCGGCGTCTTCAAATGAGCGCTGGTCGACGCCAAAACCGTTCTCTTTGCGCGTAATTAATATTCGACGCACGTCCCGGAGTCCGCGACACCGGGACGAAATGAAGTCCACGAACCCCTGTCCTTTCTTTCGTGGACACGGGTCTAGATCTTCATTACCGGCCCAGTCCCCAGCCTCCGACGACTCGTCTTGCTCGTCTTCTGTGCCTTGTTTCTCGGGAAGACGAGAAGGCGAAGACGTTGGATCGGGTCCGCGTTGAGTTGCATGACGAAGGGGCGTGCTCGGTAAACGAGTTAGCGGGGAGCTCACTGGTCGAAGGAGGCAGACAAAATCCGTGAGGGAAACAAAGACGTGGACTCTGCGAGAAGAAGAAAGCCTCCTTGTGCCCGGAGCGGCCGCCTTTTGACATTATGGTTACCGGCGCGGCTGTTATGTTTTGTAGCCTGAAAAAAAAACAATATAGTATTTGAAAGTTAACCAAGTTTCATCGTAAGCAGATTTTAAACACCTATTATAATGTTTCCAGATTTTGTTTCCTACATCAAAAAGTATAGATTCAATGGGAAGAAACATTCTCCACATTTACGTACCTTCGTCAGAACGCAGCAAAATGAGGTGGGTTCCCTGCTTGTTTTGGGTGAAATTCAGGTTCTCAACTGTGACCAAAAGCCAGAACACGCCGTGCGTGCTCGACGGGCACGCTCACTGCGTGCAGTTCTCTCTTGTACCTTGAGCCTTACTTACAGTGAAGACTGGTTCACATATTTTCTTCGGTGGCATCCACCGCAACTGAAACATACGCAGCGGCGGAGACACCCACAGAAACATGTGTTATTATCACTTCTCAATGTTATTTCTTACACTGCTTGTCTCCTTGCGATGGGTGGACACTTGTAACGCTGACGTTAGAGTGTGAGTCACTTCGAATGGAACGAATGCAAATTTCTGTAACTCGCCCTTAGGGTGAAATATATAGACTGTTGCATCATTCGATCTGCTGCAGCAACTACAAATTGAACGCGAGCTTTCCACATTCGATAATACTTTGGCACGAAGGAAGCCAAAGCACGACGAAAGACAGCGTGAGTGTTCTGGAAAGGGAGCATCTTCTGTAGATCCTATGTTGAAACAAACTATACTGTATAGTTCTGACTTAAATCTGGAGCCTGAAGACAGCACAGCCGTACAATGTGCTCTTTCACGACGTTGTAGTTTTAGGGTTTTTCCGTTTGATTTATATTCAAACGTTCCCCCACTCGTAGACACAGTATCCGAAAAAAAAATAATTAAGGGTAACCTCATTTTTTGTATTTGTTTTATTTCCTTTGTCATCAGTGAGTTCCAAGCGCTACGTTAACAAATGCTGAAGCTTCAACGTATTAAAAATAATAAAAATGATTTTTATCACTAGCAATTTTGCAGCAACGTTATTTCGAAATAAATGCGGGCCGGAAATAAGGCATTTCGCTTTTGCAAACAAATTTGAATATTGTAAGTGCCGAGGGTAAAAGACGAGGCAGAGGGCACGTGACAGGCGGTCGCTGGAGAAGTCACGAGCTGGCGCGAGAGAGTGCAAGCTGAGCGAGGCTGAAGCTGGGCAGGAACGTCGGAGCCGGGCTGCTTGGCCTGACCCATGGCGAACCCCGGAGTGGTCCACCAGCGAGGTTTGGAGCAAGACCGGTGGAAACGGCGAGCCCTGGCCATATGACCTGGGCTATGACGATCCCGGGGTGGTTCCGCAGCGAGACTCGAGCATTGATAGCCCTGGACAGCCAGCCTACGCAGCGCTGGCGTGGGAAAGGCGATCCGCAGGCCTGGACACGGACTCCGACTGTGAGCTCTAATCGACGGGCGACAACAAGGGTCGGCGTGCCTGGACTGCCGGTTCTCGAGGACGGGCAACCGAGAGGTACAGTAAACCCATTCGCTGTCTTCTCGTTGTTATGTCTTTCCCTGGGTGACGGGCGGAGCGCATACCGATCGGGCGGCGATTATTAGTAGAGGGATCTCCATGAAGAACCCCACAATATTCAGGCATTAAAATTTTTGGTATAACAAATCTCTGGGACTGAAGGTTACTGACACCCTTCGTGTGTTGTCCCCATGTTTGTTGTCGCTCTTCTTCAAGCGCACTTCTTTTTAGCTTAGGGAGTGTTTTTTTCGAAAATTTGTAACATGCCATAGTAATGCGATAACTTTGATCTGGTTCTAGCTTAGTTCTTAATATTACATGCAATCCATAAATCACATAGTACGAACGTTGACAAGCCAAACACAGCTCTACTAAAAAAATAAAGCAATAACATCCAAAGCTTTCCGCCAGCAAAGAACAGCAAATAGTTGATTTGTGCGGCATGAGTTACACACGGCGTGCCTTGCCGAAACAAAGTCGTTTGCGAACAGAAATCCGCTCCCAGTACTATTTCAGACTGCACCGGTCGCATTCTCACGCCACTAACAATGGCGTTTCTTGCGATCGGAAAGGTTCACTTTTTGTTACTGTTCGTCTTCGCTCGCTGGCTCCCGTTTACGGCAAAACAGGTTCCGCACGAAACGAACAAAAGATGACTCGAAACAAAGCATCCAGCCAGCCCGATTCCGTGCCCACTCTGTCTTCCTCCTCAATATTGAGGAAGAGAAAGAGAGAGGGAGAGAGAAGGAAAAAGGCAGGGCGGACTCAAATAGCAAAACGAAACTAGATATGCCCACAAACGTGGAACAGATCACGCCATCGGTCGCTTTGCGATGCAACTTGTTCTCTTTCGTCTGCTCCTCTTCTTTTTTGTATGTTTGATTATTGCTTGCTTACGTACGCGCATTGAAATTTACTCTTTGTGCCGGCTGGGACGCGCTTTCGAGATTCTCGACGTTCTCTCGTCTTTCTTTTCTCTTTTTGCTTTTGTATTGCTTGCCAAGTTGGTTGTTGCCCGCGCGTGCTATAGCTTCGCTCGGTTCCCCGGCTCCAAATTCCAGAGAGGTTGATAGAAGAGTCGCTTTTGTAAAATGCGCTGCTCGCTATTTGCCTCGATTTCCGCCTTGCTTTTCGTCATTTTTATCTGTCCTCTCCCGAGCACTCGCTACGTGTTTTGTTTGTTTGTCTGTTTCCGTTGTCATTCTGGAGGACACACCCTCTCTCGCGTTATTTATTTCTTTGTTGAGTCGAACCTGACATTCCATCGAGACGATACGGGCATCTTTGTTGTTTCCAAAATATAATTTTGTTCGTTCCTTTTTTTACTTCTTGGGGTTGTTGTTGGCAAAAGGAACTAGGGGGTTGGAGGGGGGGGGTTACGAAAGACTGCATCGTCATTTCCAGAACGAAATGAACGAATCGCTTCGTTTTCAAAAGAGACGTTTCATCTTGGGGGTTCAATGAAAGACGAGATTGGTGCTTAGTTTTTCCTGCAGTGTTTTATCTTTGTCAGATTTCTTTTTTTTATATTGTTTTGGTATCAGGAAATGGGGAGTATACGTGCGCGGGCAATCAAATGCTGGGACTCATGTGCCCGAAGAGTTTGCGGATGGACTTTAAAGAAGTTTCCTTGGAAACCTCTTATTCTAAAATGGCTCCATGCCACGCGACAGCACGAGACAATAAATGGGTCTTCTCTTATGAATGCTACGGCTGTTATGTGCGTGGAAAATCAAGCAACCATTTTGTATTGGCCAATAATAACGGCATCGCCAAACGCATTATACCAATGATGTTATCTGGGTCGTATCTCCACAAGATATTAACACAAAAATGTATTTATTCATGTGATTGGCCTTTAATTAGTTTGTACACAAATTTATAGTAATGAAAACCATAATCCTTACGCGTAATGCGAAAAGTAACTTTCAGTCAATTTCTTTAAAAAATATCAAACAAGAAAGCACAAAAATACGAAAAAAACATTTGAAAACACTGACATTATTGTGAATTTTTTGAGACTACCAATGAATGAACAAATGCCAGATCTGATAAAATATGCAATATTATTTTATTTTGAGTTCGTGAAGTCATAGGGAGATTCTCCTTTTCGAAAATAGATTGAACGATAGAATAAAACGGACGTTACACTGCCTTAATATTGTGTATTGTATCTTTCTTTTAGCAGCGACATCGGTGGCATAGGAGTGTAAGTCCAGGTGTTGGAATATGCTTTATTTGAAAGGGTAATTTCACAAAAAAAATCCTCGCGTTACCACCTGTTCTTGCGAAAGCGATGCATACACATAACAGTACAAGGCAGCATACTCTTCGGTGCTTATAGTATGAATGCACACAACCGTCAGGGTATCAAGAAATGATGCGTGAGCATTAAAACATTAAAGAAAATAGTTTTTTTTGCATGTCTGCTTCTGCGGGTATTCAACATTGTTGGCAATTGGCGGATTTGAATGCCTGCGCGCTCTGCCCACGAAAATTGAATATGGGTGTCACCTAGGTCGTCGTGTTTTATCCACGCGAAAGACAAATTAATACAGAGTTGAAATTCTACTCTTTTGTTTCTTACTGTTTGCAGTAGCAGCCGAATGCTAATTAGGTTAAATAAAAGCAGTAAAGCGGTTAAGTTGAATACTGAAGAAACTGGCTGGTGTTAAGCTGGTGGAGTTAGTGGCAAAATTAAAAACTTGGCAGCACCCGGTTTCTTTTTACTTTTTGTACGAAGCTTTGAATGTGTTCTACTTGTATGCATTATTTAAGCGAGCGCTGGCATGTGTCAAGATTATGTTTCTTCGTATTGGCCAGCAGTGCCACATTACAGATAATGTTGGCGAACGCAAAGCAGATCAAACCACACAATAGAAGTAGATTTTTTGTCTGAACCTCTTTTTACTCGATGAAGACAATTGAGCCAGAATTGTACACAAAAGAGCGTGTTTTAACGAATTACAAAAACGACACTGCGACTATGTCCGGTTTAAAATTGCTCCAGTAAAGAGCACCATGCAACCAAATTCGTGAATACTCATGTCCGGCAAATTGAGTGTATATGACATCAAATAGAAAAGACATGGCCAGCAGTTGATCATATATAGTGATACAAATATAGATTATATTTATTTAAATTACTAGAGAAAGAATGAAAAGAACCCCCCCCCCCCCCAGAAAAAAACAAGAAAGACCGAGAAATAAACATAGGCTAATAGTACATTTTGTCTAATATCAAACGAATTGTGCGTATGAGAAACTATAAAGAAAACTAAAAAGACGCATGAAACACTATAAACAAATTTTTCAAATGCGTCCACACATTCATTAATATTTGTGTTAATTATGTTGCTCTTTTCAAGCGACTCTAAGCATTCTCAGTAAACTTATACGACAAAACTCGGTTACTTTGTTTGTTTGTTGTGCTTGTTTGTTCTTTTTAGGAGCGGTAATATAAATTATCGAGTATTTTTATGTTATAAAAGTGTAAAACACATTCATACCATAATCCGTCTCTTTGTTTGTCCAGGTGCTGAGAGGCACCGGCCGATGTTATTATTGAGGAACGGGCTTCAAAACGCTATACACATACAATCCAGAAGCAGTTCATGCAATCTCTGGATGGGCTTCCCCACATTGAGAGAGTAACTGTGGTGGTGCCGTACTTTCAGAGGGGAGGCAGCCACGCAGTCGTTAAAGGGGTCGCGCAACGATGTCGGGTAGGAATGTTTCTCGCTATACAGAAGTTTTAGGGCACCAAGGGTGCCCAAGTACACTCGTACGCAACGCCACTAACCAAAACTTTTTTTTTGCGTAATTTGAAGATTAAGGGCAGACTTTTTTCTTTTGCGTCTCTCCTTCGCAAAACTTCTAAACGAAGTTGTGGGATCCCATTGTTGTCGTTGCCAGCAATCCGCTCTCCAGAATTTCGTCACCAAGTTTTGAGGTCCCCGCGGAGACCGTTATTCAATGCGATTCATACCGTGGATACGAGAACTGCTTGAGCAGTCGATTTGGGCTCGCGACAATTCTAGCCGCGGCATGAGTCCGGGTGGTGACTCCTGCCCAATCGCTGCCATGACGGGAAGAGCCGAACCAAAACACAACGTGGAACTCAACGCATGCCCTGTGCTTTGCCGACTCCAGCGCGTGGCTGTGATAAACATTTACGGCATATCATCGGCCACAGATTACGTGGCTGCTTGTTCTGGCTGCGAGTTGAGGGGAGAACGCTGCTCGTTTTTCTCGATTTTGTTTCTGCGACTGTGATTGCGTGAAGAAAAGAAAACTAGCGAGCGATAGATATGTTATTAATATAAAGAAATAATTCTGATATTTACTGAAATCATAATAATTCTCGCATCATTCGTTTAAACTATTTTTCTTTTCATTTGTTTTCTCTTTTTTTTTCTTCTTTTTCATTTGTAGGGGAAGGAGCATGTGCCTGAAACCTATTTACCTGAACCCTAAAGCTCTATTTTCCTGAAACTTTCAAATTCCGTAAAGTTCTGCATGTTAGTTTTTGGGGCGAGAAATTTGTTGAAAAGCAGCGAATTAACCTATTTTGTGCATTCCCGAATCGGTGCCCCTTTTCGGAAAGAACGTCACGCCTCTGTCTTATACGCTGACCACGTGAGTGCAAATTATTAGGGCGCACAAATGGAATGTAGCAATAACTGATAAAAATGTATTCAAATATTTGGGTTTTTAGTTACGTGATGACTAGGCAGAAAAGGCATATACGCTCCACAACTTGCATTGCATTTTGCAAACGTCTAATAAGAGTGTTCTTGAGAGTTTCCTGCGAGGATTCCTGTTTTGGCAACATGTCTGCACTTCTGAACGAACCTGTTAAAACGTTTCTGTACTCATAGTTTGTTCTTTAGTGTGGGAAGTGTGTCTGACTGAACTTGTTTGGTGTTTTTTTCCCCTTTGTGTCCGGTAGGCGTTGCGGCCGTGTTGTTTTTTATTTGGCTGGAGGGTTGTGTCTTTATATTGGCGTCCTTGGTTGATCTTTTGTTCCTTTGTTAGTAGTTACTCGTTTTTCGTTGAATCATTTTGTTGTACTTAAGGTTGGGTGTGTACTCCCAGGTAGTAGGACTTTTTAAAGATGTCTTGGCTAATTAGGTTTTACTTGTGCTTGGAGTTTGTGTTTTCTGTCCCTCTTTTCCCCCTGTTGCTTGGTTACAATGTTTCTCTTAAACCAACTCGCCTGTGCTCTAGATGCTGATCTCGATATGTCGTTAATTTCTTCACTTTTTTCACTTAAGGAAATAAAATCAGTCGGCCAGGATATTTTTTGTATGCCGCAGATGTTGTTCTTGATTACATTTCGTATTAAAGAAAAGCTCAACGAAAGATTTATAAAAAATAAAAATTGGTGTTTCAGGAAGTATTTATTAAGAAAACGTGCCGCAGATTAGGGAAACATTCTACTCTGGTTCCCATGAAGTCTATAAAAATAATAAAGGCTATAGCCTTTATGAATTACCTACAACATGTGGTCAAACAAAGATGCACAATGTATTGTTGTACAGGCATCATACTGCATAATGTTTTACCTATTTTGCAAAAAACACCGGACTCAAATTTTTTTTTATGCATATCTGCCTGAAGTAACGCCTAATCAAGGAAGGTCGAGTGCATTCACGGCTTCCAGTTTTTGGTTATCAGGCATATTATAAAATGCAAGCTGTATCGCTTCTTGTGTATTCATTTAGAATGTATATTCGGGAACGTAAACACGACAGACACAAATAGTTGGGCACTATACTGAAACTGGAAGGAATCATCCATATAGAAGTAGTAATTAAAACGTCTCTACCATTGATTCGGAGGTAAAAATTTTATAATAAGATAAAATATAGAAAGCCCAAAATAACCTTGTAGACATCCAGCCAATTGAACATGGCACTGATTTTTTTTAATTGAGAACGGAAAACTGGTTGTCATACTGAATACTCATCACAGTTGTGAAGATTCTCAAAACAAAAGCACCGCGGTGCGACGCCTAAGAGGAGAGACAATTGAAGAACCGCCAAAAAATCCTTTATTTAAAACATCTAGTGTGCAAATATTCCATCAAAACAATTAAGCATAAAAATAAAAAAATCTCTAGCCCATAAATTGCTAGAAAACCGGAAATTTGAAAATCCATCTAGGAGCTACTGAACTTTTATTTTTTGAACTGTCCTCACAACAAGATTTCCATCAAGAACAACATAGTGTTGTCAACCACAGATCGAAACAAGGCGTGAAACTAGCGAAAAGATAGAACCGAACGAAATCGACAAGCAGCAGAAGGAACGAGGCGCACAGGAATTCAAAGTCTGTCCTTGTCCTCCTCAAACAAGAGATAATGCAGAAAAGAAAGAACGCTTCCCGTAGTCTGTTCACGTAGAGTGCATTCCACCTCCATCTCCGCAGCCTGCTCCTCTCCTTCTCCTTCTCATTATTTTTGTTTGTTTGTGAGTGTTCATCTATGCGTGTGCATATGTGTGTGTTGGTATGTGCGTATGTGCGTGCGTGCGTGCGTGTGCATAGCGTGTGGGAGCATGGGCATGTGTGGCGTGTGTAGGTGTGTGTCTACATGTGCGTGTGTGCATGTGTGCGTGTCTGTGTACGTTTGTGTGCGTTTGTGCACCTTCACCATGACCTAGATTCATCTTTTCACCGCTTGGACCAGGTGTAATGTCTCCTATTGATGTCCTGAGGCACTTGGGCTTGAAGGGGGCGGGCCGTTTGCTCAATGCGATTGAACATGGCGGAGTTCATGTTCAATTGCATATTGCATATTACACCTGTACAGTATTTTCACCTGCACGGAAGGTAATTCTTGTGCGTGGGACATGACACAAGAAGGCTTGTGCTGTGTCCCACTCAAAGCCTTCCTGTCTTATGTCAGGATTGAGTTGTAAAAAGTTAAAGGAACATCATAAATTGTATTGTATTGTATTTACCTTATTAGAGTACAGTGTACTTCCATTGTGTTAGCAGCCCCTACACTCCCAGATTAAGATGTGGCTTTGGCTGGGGTCTCGGCACGAACGAAACCTTGGTGGTTTAAGTTGGGCTCCGGGTGAGAGCGATACAGCAAAGGGACTACAGCTCTTTACGGAGAAGTTTTCACGGATGTTGTGTGCCAGCATTTTAGTTGTGGGCAATGATCTGTCTACAAGCTGCGCCAGCCTAATTTCAAGTCTTGTTTAGTTTTTTTCTTTTCAAATTGTGGTTTATTTTTTATTTTGTTGTATCACAGATGCATTGCGGCGGTTTAACAAGATGGATACGTTGAATGAAAATCACACTACTATAAATCCATTTCAGTAGCAGTTTCAGGAATATAGTGTAAAAATAAAATAAAAAATAAAAGTTATAGGGGTTTGGAATTCAAGTTGTAGATCTAGGATATCATATCTCATGAAGTGTTTAGCGTGGTTAGTAAATTAAGTGAAATAAAGTCAATACTCCTGGGAGGTATATTTATGTGAACCTAAACAACGTTCGTATTGTTAAACTTTACTCATGTCCTAAGGACTAGAGGCTCAGCAAGGCCAGCAGCCGCTGTCTCGTTTATATATTTATGACACAGTAAAAAAAAACAATATCTCTTAGGATATGAAGCACTTATTCCAATTACATCAAATCACTGTCACGACAAGATGCGCAGGGTCGATTATGAATTGTGCATCGATGTTAATAATGTGCATATTATACTTGTCGTTGAATGTGTGTATGCCAGCCGTGAACCCACACGTCTTTTCTCGTGTATGCATTTATAGGATGGTGATACGCGTGTGCTGTATTTAAGCCAGGATAGTGACAAACAAGAATGAATGTGATTTACATATAATTTAAAGCACGATCAAAATAATGATTTAAAACACAATTTGCATCATGATTTAAATCCCCACCTAAAAGGTCACCCCAGTTTTCTTACATTGATTTAAATAAAATATTTCACAAACAAATAATCTTGGAAGCAATTTTCATTGAAATTTGGCGCCTCCGCCACTCGGTAAATTGTGTGAAAACATAAACTTGCTGACGTACGTCGAGGAATTATAAGGTAAGAAGGCTTTGTGTTAGGGTAGAAAAATAACAAAAGTGGTCCACCTCCGAGGCAAAGAGAAGTCGGAGTGTTCTTCTTTCCCCTTTCACTTTACTCTCGGTAGCTCGATATTGTTGAGAGCTACAAACTAAATATTTCCAGTAAAGCCTAGGGGAAGGAGTGCTCTATTTTACCCTTCTTCTCTAAAACTCACCTTTAAAGCCCTATTGTCAGGGGGAATGCATAAGTTTTCCGCCTGAGTGTTGTCATTATTTTTCTGCTCTGGTGTTTTTCAAGCGTGCAACATTCGTAGGATTTTGTAAAGGATAGTTCTGACTGAGCACTACCGGGTATTTGTTTTATTTTAATCCACTGGTAGACATTATATCAAGACAAAAATATAGCTGCTCAATAACATTTTTTGCGCGACATCAGTCATCGTCAGCCCCAAACAAAATAAAAGCTCCTTCCACGAGATTTCAATTCTATTTTCTCAAGAGGCTCGTATTTTGATATGTTGAACGATTACGGTAATTAAAGCATACACAGTAACGTTCAAGAAAATAGAACCTTCCTGCCTTCAAACCGTACTAAGTGGTTTACACTCATCATCAGGTGTCTTTCGGTGAGTTGTGCTTTTAAGGCGTGAATAGTGTTATTAATAATTACTTTTTGAGGGCAAGTATCTTGGAGGCTCTCAGGTTCACTCGATCAACTGGTAACGAATCTCTTATATACAATAAAAATTACAATATAAACGTAATTTTTAGAAAATAAAGAAATTTAAATCTCGTGTACATCGTGTTAGTTTTATATAAATTAAATAAATTTATATAAAAAATAGTCTGCTAAAATAAAATAATCACGGTTCAAATGACGTAAATTGGACTTAAGACATGTAAATTTGTTTAAATTCAAATAAATCTAATTTTTATTCACACTGTTTTGAACCCTTGTGTGCAGGCGTGCATGCGTGTGCGCGTGTTTGGGTGCTTGTGAGCTCGTGCAATTTTGCACGAGTGGGCAAGTTCGTACGCGTGTGTACGTGCGTAAGTGTGTGCGTTAACAAAAATGTGCGTGTAGGTATTTATACGTGCATTTTTGGGGGGCCTTCTTTTATGTTTATACGTCAGTGTGGAGGCGTGTAATCACCGGAAGTTGGTCGCGGCGGAATGAGGTGGAAAAACGAATCCTGACTCATTTCCGGGTTCGTTTATGGCAAAGCAAGAAAATTGTAACTTGGGAGGCGCGACAGAAACCTTTTTATTCTTTCATTCCCCGTTCCCCACGCTTCTCTTGTATTGCTTTTTAGCTGCTCAAAAAAGCGACTCCTATCGTACCAGTTGAAAAAAAAAATTAAGCGCGACCGTTACGAGCCCAAAGATAACGACTTAAGAGTATTATGCCTACCATTTCGCTTATTTCCGATATTTTACTCATTTAACGAAACCGCGCGCTACATTCCCATTTAGCTTTCGTCGGGTTTGCTTTTTGTTCACTCAACTGAATGATGATACTTTGTGCGTAGGCCACGCAGTGCCCGGAGATTAGAATACGAAATTAGGCTCCTCGTTGATATCCATCGCTACACGAGCGTTCCGCGGTCGCGCGCGCTCCAAAATATCGAGTTAGGACGTCAGTAGGTCAAGTAACTTCCGAGGTCTTTAGCGACGTGGCCTAGGACGCCATATCAGTTTCCTTCCACAGAATGTCTTTAACTAGCCACTGAAGTGAGAAAAAGTTTTTTCAAAGGAACTTTTTGGAAGATGTATTTTTCTTTCAAAACTTTGGACGAGAAAAACATATTTTGCGAACTTTACGCCGTTAGACGCAATTTAGGTGGGGGTCATGGCCTGTTTTAAGCCACGTCCAGAGATCAGTGGACCCCGCCCATTACTACTGGATTGGCTTGGCTGCTCGGCCGAACATAACATGCTCTGAAGCCTATGGGGAGCGCAAGTATGTCGGCTTCTTGCACAGGGGTTGCGATGATGTCGGTAAGCCGAGCTCCTATTGGCTGATCGAAAAAATACTGGGTTGACCTCAAAGCATCTAGCATTGAGGTCTACCCACTATCCTTTCAATCAAAGCCAATCATAACTCGGCGTCGTTCTGACGTCACCGCAACCTCTGCGCAAGATGCAGACGACGTGCTGCTCTGCGCATTGTATCCATTTTCACGACATCCAGTGCGTCTAGTCTGGAAGTCTGACACCATCTGCTAGTCGTGCGAGCAGAAGCGCGGCAGCCTCCGGCATCATCTGCTATTTCAGACCACCGTCTATCGTTGTTTGCTATGCACAGACACGGACGTGAAAGCTGCGCTTCGGCCAACGTTACTAGATTACCTGAGTTGTGGAACTCACGCGGAAGGGGTGCCCCCTCACTCACTTCAGTTCGCCTCCCATCGTTTTACGCGGCTTCTAGGTTTTCGTTTCATAACTGTGTTTTCCATAGAGTACGGTGGAACGCCATCTGGACGCTGTGCTTCGAAACGTACGCACGCCATAGAGTACACTGCAGTTTGCATAACGGCCGTGTGACGCGTCGAACGACGGGCGACGAGTCGTGGTGAGTGAGGGGAGTATTGCTCGTGCAAGCAGCGTCTATGAGCAGTTCGGTAACTGAGCTAATCTAATAACGTTGGCTTCGGCATCCGTTTTCGCCTTCATCCGTCTGCTATTGACTCCGTAAGTGTGACGTCATGGGTCAAAACAAACCGTTGCTAGGGTCGTTGTTAGAGACAAATACATGAGACTATGTTTCGCTATGAAATCCCGACCGTTCAAAACTCAGGAGTAGGATTTAAAATTCTAAGAATCACTGATCTAGAAAGCCTGAATGTCATACATGTTTCGACAAAATGGTGCCGGTAATCGCTTGTTTCTGAAATATTTACAACTGCAACTTCCGGTCCTCAAGATGCCTGCAGCAGACGACGAATGCAAGAAGTATACCGCCTGCCACACGCCGGCCGGCCAAGCTGGCCCCGTCGTTTGAATCGTGTGAATAAAGACGATATTTTGATATTGCACTTGTTTTCAAATATAATGAGTTTCAGACACTTATGAGAATTCATATTAGGGTGCGATGCAAAATATGGTTTATCGAAAGTCCGGTCGTCGATCGAGATGATCGTCTGCTAAAAAATCGCATTGCACCCGCAAGAAAAGCACCTCGGGCGATCGGTTTAGATCCCGATTTTTGTTTGTGGACTCGCGCTATGTGAGGGTGCTTCGTATATGGTGGTAACCATCGCGTTGAGAAAGATTCTTGCAGTTTTTTTCGAATTTCCGCAAGACCCCAAAGCGCGAACGAACTGGATCAAAAACACAAGGTGAGTACATGTAGCAGTGGCGGACAGTTGCCTTGATGTAAAAAAAAAGTGCCAAACCAACCGAGAGCACGTAAAACCCATATTCTGTTCGGTCATAATGTCCTAAAATATGGCGCTATAGTTAAATGTTATGACTATAATATTGATAAAGTAGCTGCATGCAAGTAGTAGTGAGAATAAAATCCAGCTCAAACTTGCTGTCGTCTTACATTGCAATGGTAAAACAGCCTTGAGAAGTATGTCTGTGTCCATGCGCTATCCGGTTTTTTGGTTTATGCTTATAAATCTACCTTTGGTGATGTTTTTTCATTGTGCTATTTATATGTTCTCCGGTTCGGACTAGCTTTTTAATTTAGTATTTAATACAAGCCTCAATAATAATATGAATAAACGACTTACCTCGACGGCGTACGGTTTGTTTCTCCTGCTGGCCTGCACTGCGCCGGTAATGCACTTCAGGTCGTCGTCGTAACTGAGTTGCATGACGTGGTTTGGTTTTACGGCATTTTCACCCCTCTGAACTAATCTAGGTTCAACACGAAAAAACAATAACGCAAATTGTGGAGGCTTTAACGGCCATGGCGATGCTCTTGTATTTGTCGCTCATTTACCGACGCAATTCAATGAAGACGCCCGCTGCAACAGAGGCCAGCAAACCTATCGTGTCGTCTGCTACCGCTACCAAAGCAAAGTAAAGTGTAATACTTCAGAGGTGGCTTTCATCGTTGCAATACGACACTGAGAATACAAGGACAGCTTCGTAATTAGATATCAAGAAGTTAGGGTTCTTACCAAAAACAAATTATTTACTTACTTGTAAGCAAAAAATCTAGCCTCATGTGGAGTCTCCATGCATTAGTCCATAGCAACGTCCCTAGCAACGGTTTGTTTGGACCCAGACGCCATGTTGTGACGTAGTCACTTACGAGGTCAATTCAGACCCCGTCTAGAAACATATGCAACGCTCGCAAGACGCGACCATGAAAGCGGCGTTCCCGCGTTCCTTCATGCACGAGCCACCCTTCAATACAAGCGTCTGTCAGCGTCTGCCAAGGTGCGGTAAAAGCGACCGAGAGGACTAAAAAAAATCACTAAATAAATATATAGACCGACACGCTGTTTGCAAACAAACCCGCGTTTGCCCACACCAGGTGCGGGCACTGCGCGCGCACAGAAACCGAATTCGGGAGGAGTGAAGCGTCTGCGCATGCGCAGTGCCGTCGACAGCGCCACTGCAGCTGCATGACGTCAGGGCCACCGGTTGGTCTATAGTCCTTCCAGCTTTCTCTTCTTGATATTCTTTTTTCGGATGGCATCCGCGCACAAGGTAGGCGAGGGTCATGACGCACCACTAAAACATGACTTAAAAAGTATTCGCATTGACAGGCCAGGTGCCCTCAAAACTTGAGAACTACAGCGTGGCGGAAATGGATTGAACGCACTTCAAACTGATCGCATGAATTGGTTTCTTACCTTATCGCCCTGTGATTTGCTACAGAGGTGCTCGAAACTGGTGCATTTATTGATTGAGGGTATGAATATATAAAACATCTGCGGTCAATATTTAAAAAAAACAGCTTTTGTTTATAGAAAAATTCTCGATAAGCCTTTTATCTCAAAATTATTTGAAAACCGCTGTGGGTTATTTTGGCGTTTACTACGATTGAAATATTTGTGAAATGAAAAGAAAATATAATTGGCTTACACGTTTTCACTTTATTTTGTCCGTGTAAGCGCCAGACTAACACATACTATTTTTAGTGAGCATGCAACGCATAGGGAAAACAGAGTTTTACATTCTTCTTGGTTTACTCAGGTGAGCCGATCTTTCCACAAGTTTAGCGGAAGCTTCTGCCACATTCAGACTCCTCTATAGTAAATCGCAGAACGATAAGTTGAGAGACCGATTTATACGGTCAGTTTAAACTGAGTTCAATCTATTTCGCCCACGTCGTATACTTGATGCCGGCCGATTGTCTCCAGCCAAATCGCCCGCAGATTCTTACCTGCGTAGGTATCTTCTCGGTATTGAAACTATGGTTGCAATCATCACGGTCGCAAAACTCACAGAGCAGCGGGCCGCTTTTACTGGAACCCATATCTTTATTCAGCGTCAGCACCCGCAAAGGAACAAATCACTCCATATCAACCAACATTGTTGAAGTGGGGCACTAGGCTTAGGCCAGTCCCGCAACCGCCAGCTACGAAGCCAAGCGCCCGCACAGCGCCAACAGCGCTTCGGGAGGCGTGTACTTGCGACATTTGTTTGCTGCAAACCAGATCGGTTGAGGAGATCTTTGTTTGAACACCTCGGCGAACGAAGTACGACTCGTACCCATTAAAATAGACAATTTCAACGAGCTGCTCGCTGTGAGCACTCCAAAAACGCCGGCAGCCATGTTTGTTATTATTTGAAGCCAAAGCGTAAAGGCAATCTCGGTAAATTTTTTTAAAACCATTATGACTCTATCTAGGTTATTTGTTTCTCAAAAATAAAAATATTGTCGATTGAAATGCTATTACGGCAAGGAAAGACAATTCTACAACCAACACTTCACATGTCAATCATCTCTCCAACCCAGGAGTTCCAAAAAAGGTGCTTAGTTCTGTAGGCACTGGGCGAGGCCTAGAGCACGGCCACCCCCCCCCCTAAATTGCAACTATCTGCGCAAATATTTCTAAACAAAACAACATTTTAGTGGAAAGATCTACCAAAAAATATAAAACACTTTTTAATATCTTTATATTTTAGTGTTTTTTTTAAGGACGGGATTTTATGCGAAAACACTATATTCGAGCCTAACGAAAGAAAACCTAAACGCCAGCAGAGGCAACATAAAGCATGCATAGCCCACATTACAGAAAACAATAAAACAAAAAGCATAAAAATATATACTTAGGTAGCCGTAATTAATCTCGCTTAATATTAATTAAGCATAATTAATTGTATTTTTTTAGATTTACCAGGCGGCACAGCGGGAATCGAGCCTGGGACCGACGCCATTCTTCCGCAACACAAAAAAAAATGTTTTTTTTAGGCGTTATGAGGAGAAGGCGAACGGTAGCACAAGCACCTGGACTAAGGGTGGCTCACGGAAGCCAGCGCAAGCGAACGACCATCGGCACACGCAACTGGCTCGCGAATGACTGAGCGTACCTCCTGACATGATCACACGACGTCACGGGGCGGTTCGTTACTAGTTACTACGCACCGACGAATAGTGCCACAGGTGAATGACACCATGAGTGCGCATTGGTAGCACAGCGGACACGATAAACTCTCGCTTCCCTTGTAATAATGCATCACATTGCACAGCTAATGTCACCAACCACAGCGCGAGACACAACTCGCACCAGGCGAAGCCTCGTGCCCTTTGACGTCCCAAACCCCAGGTCAGGCATGACGTTACCTCCCGTACAAAGCGAACCGAGATCGGCTTTCTTGAACAGCGCATTCCCCCATATCAGCCGCAGCCAGTGAGTGAGGCCTGTATGCTCCTGTTAGCGACACGCGCACGGTTAACCCATAGGTGACGCTAAACCACTACGAGGTACTACCACCACGACGGCGCGTTTTGTACACCACACTCATTCCACGCCAGAATATGTTTCAGCAATAGTCTCCATCATTTTGGTGAAGCCCTGGGAGCACGTGAGTGTGTCGTGCATGCTACGCTTCCGAAACAACCTAAAGCATCCTGCGACCAGGTACTATCAATAACAACGCACGCATAGTGCAAGCACAACAGGTTATGTGCTCCTTGGGTTTATAAGAACAACCGAGTCAAGTTTAGATGTCAGATCTTTAATGCGACAGCATTCTTTACCTCCCCCTTCCCCTACCGATTTCGTGGACCTTTCTGGCCTCCTAACGCGAAGGTGGGTTTTTCCCCTTAATGTAGCACAAAATTAACGTCACATACCCCATTCACCCATTCAATTTTCCAGCTAAACTTTGGCCGGGAAATTTAATGTTAGGTGACGTATGGAAAGTGATCCTCGGATTGAAATGACTTCAATGTTTAGTTACACATGTTCTTACTAGTACAACCTTTCATAGAATGGAAGAAGGAATTCCTCCAGTGGAACCGTCGAGGATTTATAAAACACTACGATAATGTGTGCAACTTGTTAGATAGGCCATCATCAGCCGTTTTTATTTTGCCTTCAAAAATTCAACTTGGACTACAACCATTCTTGCTTTCTAGGACACTTTCATGTTTTTTTCGTAAAGACCGCCCTTATTCTTTCCACACATCGGAAGGGGTAGGTAGAGTTGTGCAGCGATCTATTCCATGTATCGAGGTGCTCTTAAACACTAGATTGGAGGCTCTCGCAGTTCGTGTTTTGTGTGATCGTTTGAAAACAGTTTGCTCTTTTTGAATACCTCTTAGCTATCCTTTAAACTCGGAGAGAACTTGAGTGTCTCTACGACTGAGTCCCGCAAACAGCTTTAATGCTTGGAGATTTTAATGCTCATAACTAGGGTCCCGTGTTTTCGGTGTGTACTTTGGAATGCTAAAGCATTAACTGTCCTGGAGCGAACCGACGTTATCAGCTTTTGAAGCCGCGCAAAACAGCACCTAAATTCCCTTATAGCAGCGAGTTGATGCATAGACTCCTATTGGCTAGCGCGCGGCATAGTTTCAAGGAACGCCACCCCACTGCCATGGCGCAGCGGCCCGGCCGCCGGTAAGAGGAGAGTGTGGTTGTGCTCTGCAGAGCGGCCGGCCGCAGAGCCCGCCCGGGCAGCATCAGCATAGATTCCTCGGCAGGGATCAGCGTGGCGCGCAGCTTGGAGGAATACTCTACGTATACGAATGCCTTCGCATTCTGACATGTTAGCAGTCTTCTCTTAATTCGGGTGCATGTTATTTTAATGCGAATAGCATTCTTTGGATACTTCACGCACTTTTCGTCTATGTATCTATCTATCTATCTATCTATATATCTATCTGGCTATCTAACCTCTTACGCCGCGGGTCGATAAATAAATAAAAAAGACCGGCGCCGGCTGGGATTCGAACCGTTGACCCTTTGATCAGCAGGCAGACGCGCTAACCACAGAGCTATGAAGGCAGTCATTCACCGCACTCTAAACATTTGTTTATATCTTTACCATAGGACGCGCTTTGCAGCGCTGTCACAGCTACCGGTGCGCGCGCGTTCCATGCACGAGGGCTAGCTCACCCTCTCCCGCGCTCACCCTCTCCTCTAGCTCACCCTCTCCTGCGCTCGGGAGACCTCTATACTTCGTTTCAGCTTGGATCCAGACGCAGGCGATGCTACAAGCGCGAGCTCCGGGCTTTCAGCGTCCCTGCCAAGCACGCGCGCTCGTGCAATGCAAGCACTGTTCAGGGCCACACGCTCGCGCTCGTAGCATCGGCTGCGTCTGGACCCAAGCTGAAACGAAGTATAGCTCAGCCTCACGAGAGCGGAATGAGCCCTCGTGCATGGAACGCGCGCGCACCGGTAGCTGTGACAGCGCTGTAAGCGCGTCCTATGGTAAAGATATAAACAACCGTTTAGAGTACCGTTGGTTGAGACTAGCTGAGACGCCAGAAAGTCTGGTCGGTACCATTTTGAGTGTTTGTGCGTATGGCGCGTGCTTTGCTCGCCTTCCTAAGTGACACAAACGCACGTGCTGGGCTGCGGAGATCGTGCGCAGGGCTGTGAAAGTGTCAACAAATTTAGAATCGCCTCAAGAGTGGGCTGGCGTATCTAGAGTGTGCCGGCCACCTGACGAACGCGCAAAACTCCGCACCGTTTGATGCTATTCGCATTAACGTAGATAATCATTCCCAAAGGATGGGTTCTGCTGATTTTTTTTTTAGAGCGCAGCTCTTAGGTGCCCGTTTCTGGGTTAAGTGGGGTCGCCGTCGCCGTCGGCGTAACCGCGCGTTGCATTATGGGACGTTTTCCATAATGACGTCACACGTGACGTCACGTGTGGCGTCAGGAGGGTAAAATTATCCCGCTAAATTTGGTGCGAAATTTTTCCGCTAAATTTAACGGAAAAGTTAGTCCACTAAATTAAGCGGAAAAATTCTCCTGCTAAATTTAGCGGGAAAATGTTTCCGCTAAATTTAGCAGGAAAATTTTACCCTCGTGACGCCACTCCACCCGGGAAAATTTAGCAGGAAAATTTCACTTTCGTGACGTCACACGTGACGTCACGACGCCACTCAGAGCCGGGAAAATGTTTCCGCTAGATTTAGCGGGAACATTTTACTCTCGTGACGTCAAGTGAATGAATGTGATATCACGAAATTTAGCGGAAGAACTTTTCCGCTAAATTTAGCAGGGAAATCGACGTCACGTGACCTCAACACCAATTCAGTTTCCCTGCTAAATTTAGCAGGAAAAGTTTCGCTAAATTTCCCGCTAAATTTAGCGGAGAATGTTGGTAAATGTTTTCTTTATATATAGCGAGAAATTTAGCGAAAATATTTCGCTAAATGGGAGGGGAGCAGGAGTGGAGAGGAAGGAGGGCATACCCTCCCCTCCGTATTCTCCCCTCGTCCTCCTCAAAAGCTGCTCTCCAATTCAACATTAAAAATATATGTAAACGTCTTTTATTTATTTGTTCTTGTAGATTTGTTGTTTTTTGCGTAAATTGGTTAGGTTATAACCAACTTGCACGAAAAACCCGGAATAAAAATAAAAACTACCCCCCCCCCCAAAAAAAAAAACCACTCCGAATTCGAAAAAAAAAACGGAAGTCTGGAACTTTATTTATAAGGTCATGTGTGTCTGTGTGCGGGGGGGGGGGGGGAGGGATCTGTTACACGAAGATCAGTGGTTGAACGATTTACTTTTTTAGGAGGTTATGCATCATTTCATTTCATTTATTTTTCCTTAAGGGCGCGATGGGGCACAACATTAAGGGGGATTTCAAAGAATATAATACAATAATTTGAAACACAAAAACAAAGTAAAACAATAGTAGAAACAATTGTAATAAAAGCGCAGTGTGACAATCTGGTGGACAGTGGTGGTTAGCAGAGGTGGCGGAAAATGGATGGGTCTGAAATAAGTACAATTTCCTCGGGGAGGGAGTTGCCGATGGTTATTGCCTGTGGAAAAAATTAAGTATTAAAGGCTATTGTTTTGCCTGTTATACGTATGATGCAGTGACTGTGATTGAGGCGAGATGATTGCCTATCTGGAGGTAAAAGAAGGGTGTCATATGGACTTGTGTTTTGTTTTAAAATTCCTGTATGAGAAACAATCGAGAAGTTAGTCCGCGGTCAAATTGCAACAGAAGATCTATGGTTTGTTCAAGTTGTGTTACCTTGAGGCTTGACGTCGGAGGAATATATTGATGTAATAAATCGAGCTGCGCGGTTTTGGATGGCCTCCAGGTCATCAGAGAGGTAGGCTTGTGAAGGATGCCAGGTGGACGATGCCTATTCTAGTTTTAGACGGAAAAATGTTATGTAGGCCAGTTTTCTCACGTGAGAAGGTGCTGATTTCACGTGGCGTTTTAAGTATCCGAGGGTGCATGATGCTTCAGCTGTAATAATGGCGGTATGCTGAATCCATGAGAGTGAGGGAACGAATTGAACACCAAAATACTTGTATAATAATGCAGTGCCGATTACAACGCCACTTAGAGAGTATGGATAAATCATGGATCTTTTTCTCGTGTGAATGATATAAGTTAGCTTCTCCCGTGGTTAAGAGGCATAAGCCATTTATTGCACCAGGCGCCAATTCGTGTTAGGCCATTTTGTAGAGCAAGATGATCTGAGAATTTTGAGACCGGAGGGTAAATGGCGCAGTCGTCAGCAAACAAGTTGATTTTTAATTTATGGCATGCGGAAGGTCGTTTATGTATATACGAAATAAAAGTGAGGAAATTCCTGCGGCCTGGGGAACACCTGAAGTCACGTTCGAAGGGGTGATTTATGCTTATTCGCTGTTGTGAACTGTACTCGGGAAGTAAGGTAATCATGAATCAAGGAGATGATGGATGTGTCAAGGCCAAGCACCGAAAGCTTAGAGAGAAGACGATTATGTGGCGCTTGATCGAAGGCCTTAGAAAAGTCCAGAAATATGGCATCTGTTTCATAGTTGTTATTCATGTTAAAGGGAAGGTGGGGCACTTCCGCACTTGAAGAAAAAACACTTGTGTTGCGTTCATTTGGCTTTTAGAATAACAGATATTACAATCATGTTTCAATCCGACGCGCAGGAGAGCCATAAGAGCAATTTCGACATAGGGCTGAAGCCCCGCCTCCCTAGCCTTGGGCAGCCAAAAGATCCATTGATGACGTCACGTACGGCGACTGTCTTTCGCGTGTTAGAAGTGAATTTCTCCGAATTCACTTCTAACTCATTTTTTCAAGAACCTCTGTAGCTTCCCTTTAACATTCAGGTCATGAGTAAATTCGGCAAGTTGGGTTTACCAAGAAAGATTATCTAGAAAACAATGTTGATGTTCGAAAAAAAATTGACGTGACGTTAACTAAAGATATTGGGCAGTAATTAGATGCGGGTGATTGGTTATCATTTTTATGGACGGGGACTATTTTCCTAATGTTTTAATATTTTGTAAAACGGCCAGCGGAAAGAGATTTAGAAAAAATAAGCATAGATATTAACTGGAAATGACACTAGTGTCCTTAAAAATTTTGTAATTAATATTATCTACCCCAGCAGACGATGATAGTTTTAGTTTGTCGATAAGGGAACTTGCTCCAGTGGGCCATATTGGGATTCTTTAACAGTTCAAGTAAAGTGCTCACTGAATTCTCTGCAATAGGCGTGAAGTTCAGCGCAAATAGATTCAAAGCCTCCTTTTTTGTTAGAACGTCGCGTTGAGCGAAGTAGGTTGTTCATGTTTGTCGACGTTCCAGCGCACTCAAAACACTGTCACTCAAGCTTTCACACACACAAGGTACACAACTCCCACACAGCGCTCGCTAACAACTTTGTATTACGTGGTTAACTTCGGCTTCTATCTTTACTTCAATTTGAGACGATTTTCAAGTAGAAAAAGACAAAAAATAAGAGGCAAAAATTCCCCTCTAACACTTAGGGAAATTCGTGGATTTTTGTGATTATATTATCGATGGCGTACTAACACATTTGTCATCTAGTCGTATGATGCTCTCGGCTTTGATAATTTCTCTTGATGATTGGTTTACACTTTTGCCCAACACGGTGCTGTTGTTGAAATGTGCGACACACCCACAATTCCGACAGCGTATTCCTAAGTGGCCAAAGTTGGCGTTTACGATGTTGTTGTGTTCACGAAGGCGGTCATTAAGACATCGCCCAGTTTGTCCTACGTATTGTCTTCCGCAGGAAAGAGGGAATAAATAGACAACCCCCTCACCGGCGAGGCATAAAATTTCTTCTATGTTTCTTGGAGCAGCATACTGCACGATTTGAGAGTGTGGTCACGTTTTTGCACAGGCTGGACAGTTTGTTGGGTGCTGAAAACACGATATCAACATAAATTTGTTCGCTGTTCCCTTAAGGCCATGAGAAAAAAAATCTGGATGTACGCGAACGGTGACTAGTCTTCTTGTCCTGTCGCTGTGTGTTTGCTTGACGCAGTTCCCTTGCTTCATTTTTGAGTCTATCTCAAGCGCTGACCGCCTATATACCAACTGCCTTTCTGTATAAGCTCCATGCATAGAAAAGAAAATGTAGGTAACTCAGGTGGCAACCAAGAACTTTTTAATGCACCGCTTACACTACATGAACTAGAGGCAGTACTGCATAGTCCGATACATATGTCCCCTGGCCTTGATGGTATCCACTTTGCCATGCTATGCAACCTACATCCCGTTGACGCTTGAACTCATTTTGCATTTGTTCAGCCGAGTTTGGTCGGAAAGTCAGTTCTCGTTGGCTTGGAAGGTAGCTATTGTCACCCCTTTGCTCAAACCAGAGAAATATCCTTCATGAACTTCCAGTTTTAAACCTGGTAGCTCTAGTTTTCTCAAAAACTCTGGAGATAACGATGAACAGAAGGGTTTTGTACTATCTCGAGAAAAGCAACCTTCTATACAAATATCAGTGTGGCTTCCGCATCGATACTTGTTTTTGCTTGCTCTTTGGTTTTTGTTTTCGTAAGCTATTGTAGGCTACAGGGACTTTTCACAATGGAGAGTGTAGCATTTCATCTACACAGGGTGACAGCAGCCAGTAGAGTTCCATCCAATGTCCTGTTCTTTGCGGGTTCATATGGCAGTTTTGCATTCGCTTTCTTATTCGCACTGATTTTAGTGCTGGACAAGTTTCTATGGCAAAAGTCCTCCATCAGCCGTGTCAACAGTGAGCTCAAAGCAATAGCGTGCGCCTCATGAAGTGCATGCGGCCCGCTTGCGTCTATGCTGGTTACGTACACCTTGAAAAATCCGTCTTAATGGCTAGACTAGTTCCAAACGAAATTCTAAAGAAAGAAATATATACCACGTATCGTGATATTTACCAACGTCCATTGTCAGGATATATCCAGGTGTTCAGTACTTCCGGGCAAGCTGAAATAGGCAAAACACAATGTTTTAAGAACTTTAAAAAAAAATTAAAAGAACTATCGGCGGTTTGCTGAATCTACTGCGGAATCATAAAAGTCGGATGCCGTTTTTTGAAAAATCGCGAAGGAGGTTGAGTGTCGAATTAAATGAACCTCATCCGTGATACGTGCGGAGCTGCATGCAAAGTACGTATACGGGAAGAGTCACGCCGAACAACAATAAATTAAAAATAATACGGAATGGTCACGTTTAATAAAGTGGTTTACATGAAGGGTTTTGACTGGATGCTCATACCTTTTGTTGAGGGCCAGAAAGTTCCATATTCTTGGGTCATTGACTTCAAGATACTGTTTCAACATTCCTGTGTGTAACGTCCTCAGTTTGAACAAATTCTTAGTTTATTCCCCAGTTGAAAATGAGGGAGCTGTTCAAAATGATTTTTAAACCGTTTTTTTTTTGCCACTCAGTGAGATAATTGAACAACAAATTCAGATTATTGTTTTCTGAGTGTGATAAACAGAAGAAAAAAAAACTATTCGAAATTATGAATGATATCTACAACTCTCTAGGGTCTGAGAGCGCTATGTGTGTCTAATATAATTAAGTTTCCGTATTTTCGGAGTTTTTATTTGGCTGTAATTTCGGCGTTTATCGAAGTTTCTTTTTCTGCTAGATTTTGAATTCATTGAAATTCATAGCTTAATTTTACTGAATTTCCATTATTTCATTAATTCAAAAAAAAACAAGTAATGTCCGTTCAAAACATATTCTAAATTCATAAAACTCACCGGCATCGAAAGATACTTCTGCAGCTGCATTTGGCATTGGCACTCTTGTCATTGCCAGTACAAACTGTCCCTCGACAAACCTTGCCATATAAATAGTGTGTCAGTAAAATATAGAAACGTAAGAGGCACCTCTACCACGGGCTGAAATCGGAAGCCAAAATAAAAAGAAGCGTTGTTTTACACGATAATTCATACACATTTGCCGTCATTTAACGTTTCGTATATTCAACTTGTCGTCAGCATAGCAGAGAACCTCGCCCCGCCTCTACGCTTACTCATACCACCACAGCTCAAAATGCGGTATACGATTAAAAAAAAAACATATGCGCGCTTCTCTTGGCACATCGACCCGGCATTAACGACATCCCCGAGTCTCGACATGAACGCACACACAACCGGGCTTTACACGAGCGGGCGCTGGCTCTCAGCTTCGCGCTCGGACCCTTCCGTGCTCGCTCCGACTTATTTCCCCGCGTTCAGCGAGAGCGCTGCACGCGGCAAGAGGCAGTTTTCTCCCTCGCGAGGCGTGTATCTGCGGTGGCAGCAGTTTTTCATCAAATTTAATCACGATTCATTACTCGGAGTCTTAATAAAGAAGGTCCGGTAATTACGAAACCCGTTTTCCTTCGAGGGAGACACGTGAAAGAGAGCGAGAAAGGGAAAAAGGGGAGAAACGGGGAAGAACTAAGAGCCCGGCTAGGGTGGGCGAGGAGGGACCCCCGAGCCCGAGTTTCCTCTCACCGCCGGCGGGGAGAGCCCGGGGTGGTTATTAAGGAAACACGCTAACACCTTCGCTCGACAGGGTTATCAGCAATATAGGCTACCACACCGCGTGTCACCCCTCGAGAGCGGCCTAGAAGGAGTTCAAGCCCCGCTTGAAGTACGCTGGCACCCTCCGACTCGAGTCTCTGGTTGGCCGACCACGACCAGCCTTTCGGCAAGTGAGGAAAAAATCTTCTAGAGGCAGCAGTCGTTCGTAACCAGTTTCAGAGAACCCTGAAGCGAAATCGTTTTTTCCTCCAAATACCAGCGAGAATGCCTGGGTTTTACCACCTCCGCTACAATTCGTCATTAAAGCTTGCCGGTGAATTGAGACTCTGGCGTAACAAAGTCGCTTTCGCGGCTTGTCTTAAGAAACGTTTGCACAGTATTAGTGGCTTACGTTGCGGTATGTTACGGCAGCTTACACCGGTTTACGTCGAGAGCCATCGGGACATCCAACCTTCGTTTGAGGTGTGGCAACAACTTGAAGGAGTAGCTCATCACGCGACATGCGTAGCACGGATGTCCCGGTACATAAGAAACTTATGAGAAGTTTCTTATGTGTGGTTTATAGGTTCTCATATATCTTATATGTATTTTGTATGGTTCTTATACGTTCATATATATCATATATAGTTCTAATATGATTCTTATATGTCCTTATATATCTTGTATGATTCATATGTGTTTATTGGACTCTAGAAATTTCTCATACAAATGGCTTTTTCACTAGGGATGTAGATGCACACCGTTGTGGCTATGATTCATTCGGCACCTCTTAGTAAAAGTAATGAGTAAATAGACAGCAAATCACATGTATCTGTAAATCCTTTAAGAGTCCAAGTTATACAAGCAGATAAAAATACGATAGATCTCGTGCAATGCTCTGTAGGAGCCAAGGTCGGCTAGCTCTCTGCATCAGTAACCGCCAAAATCCAAATTAGGCGACACTGCGGCCTGAGCAATGAACGTGGGTGATTCGTCCGTGTTCATTCAAAATCAAATACATCTTTAAGAGCACGCGACGGGGACCAACTAGAATAGTAAACACGAAAATGAAGTACGTACCATGATGTCAACTGATTCGCAACAGGAAATGCGAAAAGATTGGCTAATCTTACTGAAAGCTAAGGACGCGAGTGAACAAGCCCTATTGACACAATGAACAAAATATATGGTCATATTATAGCGGGACGAACCAGTAATATGTCTAGATGCTGCGCTAATCACTCTGTAGATTTGTTTATTCTCTGTTCACTCGCTAGCTTTCCGGACCAATCAGTAACCTCTCGTTTTACTCCACTCTCTGTGCGAGTGTATGCGCAGAAAGCGTGATCACGTGGTAAAAAACCTTTGTGGTTGACTGGTTCACCGAGCATGTAATTCAACTCTACCACCCTGTGAGCATGCTGGTGCAAGGTGTATAGCGGTAATTCCCGCATTGAATTTCGCGACCGTCTTAAATCCAAAGCAGACACAAATTTAATCGTTTGTTGTAAAGTTCAAGCTTACTTATTTTGACAAAGAAGTCGCGTCGTTTTTGATCAGTGCCATCAAAGTTCAGCAACTTGTCAATTTTTATTTGACAATTCGTTGTTTTGTTTTGAGCGAATCAACAAGGAAAAAAACGTTGTACCGTGGAAACAAACAAACAAAAAGACACCGGTGATAGCAATTGAGAAGCCCGAAACTCACGTCGAGCGTACGTGTCTTTCCCGAGGGAACAACAGCGGTACACCACGAGCTAAGAGATTGCCCGTCTTTTGTTCTCCGCCCTGCATTGAACGAGGCAGGAGCGCGGGATGCATTCTATGGTGGCCAAGCCCTGACCCCAAATGTGGTTATTCTCCTAAAACCATCCAGGAAGTGCGACACGGTTCTCTCGGCGACATTGCTTCCACTTTTTCCGGGGGTCAGCTAGTGTTTTAATATGCATATTCTGCACGGTCGAGTCATCTCTCTCCGTTGAATAATTTAGAAGTGTACTACAGCACCGGCAATCAAAGGAATACAATAACCTCTATTTTCTTTTCTTCAAATATTGTGTTTTCGTGAACATTGCTCTCCAAACAAATTGCTCGCAAATCTAAATTGCACAAACTACTTGGTTCCCAATAAATCCTAGTAGTCAAATTCTAGTTCTCTCGGAGGGCACTTCCTAACGTTAAAATCAGATTTTCAATGCTGAAATGCTTAAAATTGTTTCCTTGTGATGCAATTTAATGTCCTCTTCGCCTTCAACGACGTTCTTGGGTATAAAAAAAAACGAGCCTTTCTTACCATACGGCAACTAACCACATTCGTTCACTTACGAACTTAACCATTTTCACTATTATGTCTTCTATTATATAGACCTTGAAATCGCTTTAATTTCATTCATTTATAAATTGTTGATTGATTTGCGGAATGCCAATTTCATTCAACTGCACATTCTAAAGTGTGTGTTTTTTATCACTTGGATGACTGTTGTGAAAACAGGAGGTATGGTGCTTCAACGTTTTATCGAGAATATTTTTAATAGTTACCTTAATTACAAAATAAATTCGACATTTTATGAGGCGGTGCTCACTAGATTCCCAATTTTCGTTATTTTAGTTCCAGGTTCCTACAGAACCTTTCTTCGCTAAACGAATTACATTATTTGTAGCATTCGGGGAAACTTGTTTTTTTTTTTTCTGGCCTGAATACACTCTTTAAAGATAGCGCAGAAAAGAATCAGCGACAAAAATCCACGTAAACTTGTTTCGGTTAGTCTGATAAACGGGGGAACACATAATGTGTCGTGCTTGCATTATGAGTGCCTCATTATTTGATTTTGCTTGGTTACGGGAGCTTTGGGTGTTTTTCGATGCGGTGCACGCACGATACATCGTTTCATGTTGATCTGAATCGTCGGCAGAATTTTAAATTTATTCAAGACCCATGACGTCGTGAAATTACGTGGGAAGCTACGCTTCGTCGTTCGGAAGCCCGCTGCAATGGTCGACTGTCGCCTGCTGCCGCAGGCTCCCCGAGTCATGACAAGTCCAGCTGCTTGCCTTCCTGTTCAGCTCCCCTCGTGGCCCGGACATAACGCGTCGGGCTGCGGATCGCGTAATCCGGGGTTCGGTTCCCGTCGCGGAGCTTGTTAGTTCTCGCTAATTAGAATTAATCGGGCTTAGTTATGAAGAATTAAAACCAACTATGCCTTTAGTTGCTGTTTATTTTAAGTTTTATATGTTTTGCGTGCCAATGCATTGCCTACTATGGGATATGTAGGCTTTGTGCAGCCGTCATCTGCATGTATCGATTTTCTTTTAAGTGTACGTAAGGTTTCTTTTGCTTGCAATGTTAGCTCTTAAACATAGAATGAGTGTAAAACACAAATACAAATTATTCAACGCCCACGTTGCGTCCATTATTAAAGGGACACTGACAGGGTATTTATGCTCGCAAAGGTTTTCATTTGTACACGGCACGTGAAAGCTCAACTACCCAGAACGCAATTTACGGCTCGAAATTCGTTTTCTTTCCGCCCGAAAACCGCCGATCGAGAACTGACTGGTTTGAGTCGGCGCTCACTCTCTTCTCCGTAGTCACGTGCCGTTTTCACGGTTTAGACACAACAACCAAATATAATCAAAGTTGTAGGTCATCGAAATCACACACTCATATTAAAAATAGAAAAGACGTATGATGCCAATTTTTGTGACTATTCTCTAAAACGACGCAAGTTGTAGTCATAAACACGCAAAAAAACCGCATCGCGAAAAAATTTTTCGCGCGGCGCGCGCTTTTTATTTTTGGCGTTTAAATCTCCCGCCGCTACCTCCTCCTTCTTTTGATCGATGACGTCAAAAATCAGAAAATTTCGAAGCTTTGTAGGCGACATTTCTATAACATTTAATAACGGCAATCGTAAAACATGTTTTTTAACGCAATTGCGAACGCACTACGGCCCCTCTTTTTGAAATACCCAAAATCGGAGTTCGGTGAGATGTCCCTTCCTAGAATTGTGTCCTCCTCAGAAAACTCGGCGGCGCTCGAGCAGATGGGCGAGTCGGCGAAGAAACCGGTTTTTTCCCGCGCCAGCTCCCTTCTATCCCGCCAGCTCGCCTCCTCCTCGCATCGGGTCAGCGGAGGTCCGAGAAAAAGTCGAGTCGCAGGAGACCGCAAAAGTTGACTCACTGCACTGGCGGGGACCGCGCGGAACTTCAAATTCGGCATTTGGAAATTGTTTTTTTAATTCACAAATACTGAATTCCCAAGTTTCGAATTTTGAGGGTAATGTCCCGGCACCGTTTTCAATCGTTTCGGATAATAAAAAAAATATGATTTTGAGGTGTCAGTGCCCACTTAAAGCAGTTGTCGACGCAGTACTGAAATGAGCGGCCCTTGGAAGCGAATGGCAGCGGAGCACCCGCTCCTCGCACGTGTCTCATCGCGTTTCCACAACAATGGTTAGCGGTACTCGTAAGCGTGAATTTTATCAAATGAATTTAGTCTGCACTTGCCGGGAGCGCCTTCAACTTATGGAATTTACGAGGATAACTCGAGTGCAACATGGCTTTGTGTATTTGGAGTGGTTATTTTTCGCTGACAGGCAAGACAGACGGAAAGCGTCCTTTCTTGCCATACCCGTTGCCAATCTTTTCAGGCTGCTGTGCACTTGGAGCGCGATTGGGGACGAGTATACTCTGTTTCACCTTGTGTTGTACCGCAGAAAAGGCTACAAGCGCGAGCTCCTTGCTCTAGGGCACATCTCGGCGGCACAAGCTCTCGTGCACCAGCGGGCGGCTGCCAACGCTATGAGCTCGCGCTTCTAGCTTTGTCTCCTGCTTGGACAGAGAACTCCTTGGTACAGTTCACGGGTGGGAAACGGTTGCATCTTGTTGCTTTTGACTCGACGCGCAGAAGTGTGGACCTCTTTTCGACGAGGTCCACACCTCTGGACGCGCAGAAGTGTGGACCTCGCCACTAAATGAGCTATGCTTAGAATCGGCACTCTGTTCCCCAATATTGCTGTGGGCGCCGCCATCTTGCAGTGCTATGTAGAGACAGACGCAACTGCCGATCGTCATGATTCAAAGTGCGACTTCCTCGGCATTTGATTCGGTGTTAGGAAGTCTCATGTAATATTGCTTTGCTCTGTCGCGAAGCGTTTAAACATTTGTGAAGGACGTAAAAGCGTTTCCTGTGATTTCAGATAAATTTTCAGATAACTGGCAGCCATGATTTTAAGCCACAATATCGACAAGTGTCGTTACTCTGAAGCGTAGCTTATTTAGTGGCACTAGGGAAGATCATGGCGGAACAGCGCAGCACTGAGTTAGATTTCAGACGCCATGTTCTTCTATATATAGTGCCACTAAATGAGCTACGCTTCAGAGTAACGAAACTTGTTCATATTGTAGCTTAAAATCATGGTTGCTAGTTATCTGAAGATTTATTTGAAATCACAAGAAACGCTTTTCCGTCCTCCACAAATGTTTAAACAGTTCGCGACAGAGCTAAGCAATATTATATGAGCTTCCTAACACCGAATTTAATGCTGAGGAAGTCGCACTTTGAATCATGACGATCGGCAGTTGCGTCTGCTCTGCACAGGATCCAAAAGGTCGGCGCCAACAACAATGTTGGGGAACAGAGTGCCGATACTCTAAGCGCAGCTCATTTAGTGGCTCTAGTTCTCCTAGAGCCGCCAATAAGCTACGCTCCAGAGTAATGACACTTGCCCATATTGTGGCTTAAAATTATGGTTGCCAGTTATCTGAAGCTTTATCTGAAATCAAAAGAAACTCTTTCCGTCCTCCATAAATGTTTAAACAGTTCGCGACAGAACTAGAGCAATATTACATGAACTTCCTAACAGCGAATATAATACTGAGGAAGTCGCAAATTTGATTCATGACGATCGGCAGTGGCGTTTGCTCTGCACAAGCACCAAAATTGCGGCGGCCACAACAACGTCGGGGAACAGAGTGCCGATACTCTAAGCACAGCTCATTTAGTAGCTCTAGTTCTTCCCAGAAGTGGCGCGCAGCACGTGTCTCGAGCATTTCCACAAAATGATTGGCGTCACTTTTCCCAGGATAGATGGGCTTTACTCACACATCCTGGGAGCGGGTTTGCAAACCAGTATTCAGATGAAGAGGAGGCCGACATAGGACATAGGAAGTGCAAAACTGCCACTTTATTTCTTCTTCTTTTTTTCTAACTTAAAATTAGTCTCTTTTTTTTTGCAAAACAACGTTTGCGTTTTAAATGTGGTGGTTTAAACGGCCGCAACGCCGCACCTTGTGCTTTCGATAATTTCGAACGTGGACGGAACTTCGAATTCATTCGGAAATCAGAGCTTATTCTACGTTTTGTAAGCCACTGTAATCTACGTATGTACTGGCTCGTATCTCGCGCCGCCTGTTGGCCGCTTCCTGCAGCGGCGGACGCAGAGCGAAGAAGATCTAGCTCGAGACCGGCGGCGAACAGCCCGTGGCCCGAGCCCACCTCGAGCGCCCGACCTGCATGCGCAGCTGCGAACATGCAACTCGTTTGTTCCGGAAAAATTCTGCGCCATCTATGAGGAAAAGTGTGCAAATAAATAGCGGTTGAATCTCTTAAAGGCGAAGCTTAAAGGACACTAACAGGGTATTTTTGCTCGCCAAGGTTTTTATTTGTACATGACATCAGAGCTCAAAATACCCAAAACACAATTTGCGACTCGGAATTCGTTTTCTTCCGTCCAGAAACCGCCGATCGAGAAGTGGCCGGTTTGAATCGCGCTCTACCTTCTCCGTGGTCGCGTCCGTTTCCTATAGCTTTGACCACAACCACACAAGGTAATCAAAGTCGTGGGTCATTGAAGGCGCGCACTCAGTATTAAAAATAGAAACAAAATATGATACCTATTTTTAGTGGCTCTAAAAAGTTCCAAATACGTTGACTGGAAAAGAAAAAGAAAAGTTGTACAGGCCACGTGCAGTTCCACCACACTCTCCTTTCCAGTCCAGTTTTGGTTTCGGTTTCGAGCAGTTGCGCTTTTTGACTTTATTAAAAACATACGTGACGCCGTAGAAAAATTTGATTGGGTAGTCTTCTAACATCAGAATGGATCGCGTAACAAAATATAATAAACAGATGGGGATAAGTGGAGTGTCAGCGCCTCCCATATCTTTAACGCGATAGCGGTTAGGAACTCGGGCCGCAGAAAATGTGGCGTCGGCGTCGGTGGGACCAAAAAATCCCATAATGCAACGGCGCAAGAGCCACGTGTGACGTCACACGTTGCTTTGACGTCATGACCATATCGATCTTCTAAATTTGAGGGAAAAAATTATTCGCTACAAATTTAGCGGAAAATATATTCCTGCAAAATTCAGCGAAAAACTTTAACGGCAAATTTAGCGGAAAATATTCCCGCCAGGAATATATCGGAAATTTCAGCGAAATTTAGCAGGTCGATAGGGTCATAACTTCACAGCCACGTATGACGTCACACGTCACGTCACGTGACGTTACGTGACGCTACCGACGAGACCACGCACACACGATTGCACGGCTCGGGAACGAGCGCTGGTTCACATGAGAAGGCTTTGCAAACGAGGCCCGATGACGCTATCGTGTTCCACTGCAACGATGTTTTCAGTAATTTTTACTTTGCACCGAACCTGAGCGCACTGAATGTAGTCACTGAGTCAAAATTTTATTTTCTCGAAATTCGCTTTATTTTAAAAGTTATAGGCAAATTAAAATTGCAAAAACACGCAAACAAATAACGTCCCTCTTGACGTCCCTGCATGGTCCTGGCTTGGGTGGCCAATGGCAGAATCGAAGCGCGACTGGCCAATCGGCTGCGGCTTACGTTGACTGTCGCTTTCCTGTAGCCGCATGCGCATCGAACGACTTGTTGCCTACTTCAGCCCTCCACCGCGGTTGCCGGCATGAACTTACCGGTCTGTCGGAGTTGCAGCTCCGAATCCCCATAAGAAGTGCGGTGCTGGGAGTAGTACCGTACGAGGACACTCCTCGTAAGCGTCCGGAGCGCGCTGGTGAAGCCTCTTGGCCCCAGCTCGACGACGCTCAAGTTCCGGGCA